>OU383776.1:65939388-65995652 GCA_910950805.1 Acrocephalus scirpaceus scirpaceus | reverse complement strand
TCAGAATGAAAAAGTTTGAACCTTCCCCCTGTTTTGAGTGCTAACAAAAATCTCAGTGACTTGACACTGTGAAGGGCTGCTTTTATGCAAAGGCTTCTACCCTGGAAAGATCAATTTTGTCACCACCAGCTAAGAAGGGAACTATTATGGCATCAGGAGAGAATCTGAGTTTTGATTAAACAATTCTAAAGTGAAATTCTCCCCAGAGAAATGGCACACAGGAAAATCAAGAAGCAGCTGAGGACCATTCAGAAAAAGTCTAGTGGGATGATTGTCACAAATGACAGAATTATTACAGAGCAGCCAAATTATAAGAGAAGAAATAACAGAGGAAAGCTGAAGTTTGCATTTATTGCAAGTTTTTCTCTTCCCACTCTTATACTTTTGCCCATACTACCATATGTGGAAGAAAAAGACATTTTCAATCTCTTTTCATAAGTGCCTCAGCTGGTGCTTTTAGCTTAGTTCTAGCTGTTACACCATGTTGCTAGCCCCATAAATGTGCAATTGGACAATTTATGCTCTCACTTCTACTGAGCAAAAAGCTAAATTGTGCCATGATCACTTCATACAACATCTCTCAGAATGTATGTGGGGGGTGTGTTTCTGAAATGACACAAAGTTAATAACTTGGGAGCAGGAGAAAAACAGAAATTGGTGAGAATAATAATCTGGACACAATCCCAACTATTTAAAGAAGGTTGAAAGCATTTAAAAATAAATCTCTTCCAAGGGGGAAAAAAAGCCATTTGTCAGGGCATAGAAAAGTTAAAATGAATATCAGTAAGACAGTAAAGCCACAAGAAAATTAAAAACTCAGAATAAAAGTTAACGACTTGTATGTTGAAAATTTTAGCAATGATCAATAACATGGAAAATTAGCAGTGAGTCTTCCTTGACTATCTGAGGAGTTACAAAACAGTGCAAATTTTGATTATGTGTCAAGGAGGCTGATTTTTTTCCTCTGAATGATCAAAATGCCAGGCTATTTGTTTCAAACACAGAAAAAATACTATCTGGACAAAATCTTGTTGTTCAGCGTAAATACAGTGGCAATCACTGGAAGAGTGTAGAAGAGCAATTCAGCAGAGATTGAGCAAGTGCTTGTCATGATTTGGTGGGCACTGAACCAGGCTGTGGTGGTTGAAGTCAAAAGCATTTGCCTGCACAGAAATTACAGTCAGACACCACCATCAGAGATGTTTTGTAGTGCATATGGGATTAAATCTATTTCTGCAGTAAAAAGAATGAAAACTGTTTATATTCTACCAGAGCAGATACTGCCTGATACTGAGGAAGAAGGCAAAGGAGAGAGAAAGGGAAGAACTCATCCAGACCAGCATCTCTTTAAGTGTCTGCCCTCAAGTTCACCACAGCAATGTCTAATGAAGGTTGTGGGTAGAAAAAGTCTGCACCTCCAGGGAATGCTCCTGTGTGGGTAAAGACATAACTCTGGTCCCCGGCACATTCCTGAAAGGAAGCAGAGGAGAATCCCAACTGAGCTCACGAGACAGTTTCAAATTCAGACTGAATATCTAAACACCTGACCATACCAATCAATCCTAGGGGTCTTTTCCAGCCTAAATGATTTGATGATTTTGCAGCAAGTTAAGCAAGCTGATGGTACTTTTGTTATGGGAACCATACCCTCACCCAGCTGCTTCACAGAGTAAGCACACTCTGAGGTGGAAATCACCTCAAATTAGATTGTGATTTGGAACCAGGCCAACTCAGCTACAGGAACCATAGCAGGTTATGAGCTTGGTTTTCATAAAATCATGGCATCATTAAGGCTGGAAAAAGCCTCTAAGACAACCAGGACAATCCAACTACTAACCTATTACTATCAAGGCCACCACCAAAACATGTCCCTAGTGACACATCTACATGTCATTTTTATACCTCCAGGGATGGTGACTCCAGTACAGCCCTGGGCATCCTGCTCCACTGGTTGACAATCTTTCCATGAAGAATTTTTTCACAATATCCAATCTAAACCTCACCTGCTACAGCTTGAGGCAGTCTCCTCTTGTCCTATCACTTCTTGCCTGCAGTAAGAGCCTGACCCCTACCTGGCTACAACCTCCTCTTAAGGATTTGTAAAGGGCAATGAGGTCTTCCCAAGCCTCCTTTTCTCCAGGCTAAACAACCTCACCTCCCTCAGTCACTCATTGCAGGACTTGTGCTTCATGGCCCTTCTCTGGATGTGGGTTTGGACATGGGTTTGAAGCAACACATCATGCTTTTCTGTGTGCAGAAGCTGCATGGTCTCAGCTCTCCCATGGCTCGCTGAATACAGGGCTGGACACTGAGAACAACCTGACACAAAGGGAGAAACACATTAGAAATGTGTTATCATGCTTCAGTGCAGAAACTGACAGGAAACCTGAGAAGAGGCACACCCAGAAGCAAAATGCCCTTGTCAGAGAAAAGATAAACCCAGGCCATAAGTCCATGGCTACCCAGGGTTGGCCACTCTTCCTGGCCAGAGTGTTTCCACAGCAATGGCGTACTCAGCACAAACAAGAGACATTTTAAAATGGTTCTGCACTATACTAGAGAATGCTTCAGTGAGGCTACAAATCAGAATGGCAATCTCAGCCACAGGGAGGGGGGATTTGGGGTCATATTCTGCCTGTCCCAAGGCTGACACATGGGATGGGAGATCAGTGAATCAGGACAGATGAAATATCGGGAAAGGAAGGAGGCAAGGCACCCAGTGTGTTTGCTTTGTTCTTCGATACCTTTGTTTGGTTTGCTGTAAGGCACAGCCTGAGCACTTTCCATTGTGATTGAGGCAGCCTTTGCTCTGTGTTTGCTGGTTTTTCTTATTCAAAGAGCAACAAATCAATCTTGTAAAGTTTTTGACGTTCCCTCTGTACTTTAAATAGCTGTCAATCTGTGATACATACACAGGGGGCTTTGTTATGCATACTGAATTGTACACTCTGCTTCCCAGAGGAGGGATGATTCTGAGGGTTGCCTCTAAAAACCAAATCCAGCCTGAAAATTGTAAGATTTTTTCCCTACAAAGCGCACCAGAGCAGGGTGTAGAAAGATTCTAGCCTTTTCTCAGTCATAATTTTATTTTCCTAATTCCACAAAAATCTTGACTGAAGTAATTTAAAATATAAATGCTTGAGAGTATTTTCTTAGGATAAGAAAAATCAGGTAAGTTTGTCAGCTTAGTACACTACCTATCTTTATTTCCCATGGTATGCTAGTGAACTTGTTCACTGGCAAAAGTTAGCAAGGAAACAGGATCATTTATCATTTAAAAAATCATGAACTCAAATTCTGAACATGCAAGTGCAGGAATTTCTGCAGTCAAAGGACAGAAGCATACAGCAGGACATTTAAACCATGGGCATTCAATGAAAATTATCTGGTGTCAGTATGAATATTAAAGACTGGAAATAAGCTGTCCATAAATCCTGTCCAGAAATAATTCATTGTGTAGTTTTGAATAATTAAATACAGTATAACCAGGGCCTTAGTGAAGCAATTTGTGAGTAACAGCACATAGACTTTCTAAATGCATTGTTTTTAAAAAACAATACTATAATTCTGCACAAATGCAAGAATTTTTAAAATATCTCAATTCTTTTTCTTTTTCTTTCTTTCCTTCTTTCTTTCCTTCTTTCCTTCCTTCTTTCCTTCCTTCTCTCCTTCTCTCTTTCTCTCTCTCTCTTTCTCTCTCTCTCTCTCTTTCTTTCTTTCTTTCAAAGACCATGGTTACCTAGAGAGTAGGAATTTTTCCCAAGGCAACATTTAGCTCAAGATATTCCTATTTACCAAGATATTTGCCACTGTGAACTTGTGGTAGCCTGTAATCTTTTCCGAGGAGCTTCCCTTTGTCCTCCAGCCAGCATACTTGTCCACATCAGGAGGTGGCCAGCCCTGAGGAGTCTGGTGCAGGAGGGGGGCAAATGCTCTGCACAAGCCCAGCTGGCTTTTTCAGTTCTCTCAAGACTTGCAGGTCTCAGGTGTCTTCAGCTGCACCACAAACCACAGAGTGTGTGGAGACCCTGAATATTTTGTGCCATGGAGTCTTGAATGGCACCTCATTTAACTGTATAAGGAACAACTTCAAAACTTGATGGCTGCTGGTTGCACTCAGCCCTTCTCTTAGCCTATAGAGTATTTACAAGGCAGGATTTTTATAATGAGAGTGGTTAAAGACTAGCACAGATTGCCCAGAAAAGTGGTAGGTGCTCCATCCCTGGAAATATTTGAGGTCGGCCAGGACTCAGAGCAATGTGATCTACTTGAAGATGTTCCTGCCCATGGCAGCAGGGGTAAAACTGGTTGGCCTTTAAAGGCTCATTCCAACCTAAACTATTCTATGATGATTCTATTGTTCTTACCTCAGAACAACCAAGCAACCCCAGAAATGTCATTATTTCTGTTTTCATCCCAGCATACACGGCTGTTGATATGCTCTGGTGAAATGTTTGGCATGCTAGTCCCTGTCCACAGTGTGATGAACGGCTCACTACTTTCACTTCAGAATTTCCAGGGTGATCAGCTTTACGAGGATAACACATCAGACAGGAAAAATATACTCAGCACACACTCACAGATCCATAGAATCATGGACCTGTTATTGTTCAGCTTAGATACAGAACATGCTCTTTACACTTTGTGCTGGTTTGAAAGCAAAACCAGTGAAGGACTCCAAGTCAGAAACATAATTTAATAAGATGAAAAGAAAATAAAGTAAAGTAAAATAAAATAAAAGTAATAGTACAAAAAAAACCTGACAGAGTCAGAATACAACCTGACACCCTGTTAGTTATGGTGGTAGTGGTTGTCCAGATGAGATGGTCTTGTCAAAGCAGTGATTCCTGTAGAAAGGTCTGGTAGCTCTTGTCTCCTCTGGGAGTCCAGTGGATAAAAAGCTGCTTGTGCTGTCCCAAACCCTGGATTTATCCAGGTGGGAATGCTTGGCTCCTCCCCCTGGGCAGAGCATCTCCCAATGGGCTGATCTCATTCTATGAGTCATGCAGTGGGTCCTTGATGGCCCATTAAACAGAGATAACTCCCAGAGGAAGTTATCTATGAGTCATGTGGCAAGGCATTGTTAGGCTCATTAACAGAAGATAAGGAAAACACTGCCCCACCTTGGCTCCAACGGCTCATGGGGATAGAATACAAACCTTGGGCACAATTTTACATTGTAACCTAGGACACACTTGTAGCAAATTCACACTCAGAACCTCAGTGGCTCTGTAAATATAATGTCCTTTTTTGTCCACTAATATTACTGTCTTCAAATGACAAAATCCAGGATCACTATGGATTGCACAGGAAAAACAGTATGTGCTTTCATTTTCTGTAATTCTTTAGTGGTGTCTTAAAAAACCTGTGTACAACAGAAGATATAATATAACCCAAACAGCTTTTAAGAGGAACAGATATGAACATTGTAATGAAAGTAAACCTAAAATTTCCAGGGACCTTAGGGTAGGCAGTGTGCCTATCATCCACAGAAATGCAAGAGCAAAAGCAGGTGGAAATCATTGTCAGGGTTCACTCTGACCCGTAACTAATGCTGATCAAAACACTACATCTGCTTTCGTACACACACCCAGGTGAAATTGGATCACTGGCTGAAATATTCATGAGCACACTGCTCATGCTCAAAGCGAACAACATGGATTCCTCAGCAGGCACAGCAGCATTTCTGAAAATGTCATGGTGTCTGTTGTGCTAAAAACAAGCAAGTATTACTAAGAGGAAAGAAAAAGGAAAATATCCTGGATTCCAAATGATGACATATTTTCTGTAGTAGGATGTCAGTTTGGCATAGTTAACAAAAGTGAAGCTTTTTTGAACAAGTGAAGTCAATGATACTTTCCCCTATGATAAATCAACTACCCATAAGATATCCTATGTAAACATATTGTAGTTGAAAACTCCAGAGCTTTTTTTTGAGATGAAGAATACTTACTAGCATAATTAATTTGCAGGAGTTACTTCTCATTTTTTTCCTTGCAATAGGACTAACCTAAAAAATACGCCCAAAGACATAGTGGATATCTACAGCTGAGTGATCCTGTGCATTTCATCAGCCCATAAAGCACTCTAAACTTGAATTATTATTTCTGTGATGAAAAAAGTCATAAAACAACACACATCAGACATATCTAGTTACTGAGTGCATTTAACTCTTTCCACACCAACTTTCAGAGGAATTGAGTAGACTATGAAGTTCATTTGGGTAGAAAAAGTAGGATTTAGCTATATTTTAGTGGAAATAAATTTCTTTTGTTAGTCTTGCAATTTGGCAAAATATTTTTCAAATCTCTCTCTTTATAGAAGCTTTTAGCAGAGTAGTGTGCAATTTAATTTGAGGAGAATTTAACCATTGTGTAGAGTAAAATTCTTACTGTCAAGTGCATGATGACTCAGTGTTTAAATTAATGTATTACAATAATATCCAAATGTGGCAATATATAATGATATTGGCACTTGGGCAAATAAAGCCAAATAAAGGATATCCATGTGCATTGAGTACCTCAAACATTTCCAAAATGCTTTTTTGAAGCCACTAATGCACTTTCATGCTGTGCTGATTTAGTAGACATTCTCAGTGCCACTGCTATCCACATACTGACATACTCAGCCCGGAGTATGTCTCTGAGCTTTGCTTATAAATGGATATATTTTGTTAAAGTGTAGGGATGAAATAGGGTTGTCCTGTTGTACTTAAGGCTCTCCTTAATATGACTGTGCCTCTCTATTCCACTGTGTCCTGAGCCTTTGCATCTTCACATTTTTCACATATCTTAGTAGTGGGTTTTCTTTCACCTGCAGAACAAATTTGAGAAAGACATTTCAGAGGCACTCATTTTCAAATGCACCTTACGTCCTGCAAAATGTGAGAACTGCCTCCAGTTTGTGACTCCATCTTCAAAATGTTGTTTCTAGCAATGCTGTAAGTTGGCTGCCTGGGCCCTGACTAGATGGATCACAACATGTAGCTGGCCTAGCTTAATGATAAATTTTACTCATTATGAAGTCTGCCACTTCAAGGGGTTTGGTGTATGAATATTGCCACAACATGGTATCCACGTTCATCTTTCACATAAAATTAGGAGAACAGTACTGTAAATCAAATGTGAATTAACATCAATTTCTGGTAACTGCTAAGGCGCATTTAGCGGAGTAGTGGTCTGATGTTGAAGAGGGGAAATGCAGTTTGTATATGTGGTTTGGAAATAAGAAAATCTCACAACCTTGTGTTCAGCTATGTCAAATGCTATGTTTGCTAGAGACTCAGCTGTACCATCAAAAATTGATCTTCCTTCATTCAACAAAAACATTTAACTAGGCAGCAGAAGACCTTCTTGTCCTCATTTCTGAGCTTGTTGTGTACCATGTTATGCTCATCTCAGGTAACACCAACAATGATGTTTATCCCTTTGAAGAGCTGCCCTGCCTCTGCCTAGCTCCCCTTCTCCAACTCTTGTTTCTCATGGCTGTGTTAATAACAACAGTTCTTGGTCGTTATAAACAGTCCTTGTCTGTAAAGGCCAACAGTCCTTGGTTGGCTCCACGGCCCTCCAGCTATCAGTGTTTGAAACACACACACTGTTCCCTTATCTTCTGGAATTCTGCAACACTCAGCTTCAACTTGCCTTGCTGTGAAAGAAATGCTCACTCATTTCCCACAGAGCAGAAGACCCTTAGACTCCAGGTCTTGCTAGCAATGCTGTGAGCACCACAGGTACCAACTCCCAGCAGTTCTTTTTCCACCCTCACTAATGTTGCCATCACTCCTTGAGCTGCTTATCCTAAAGTGCTTTGAGCCTCCATACAACCAACTCTTTACTTTCATCCATCGAGCCTTCTAGGAAACAGTATTTTTAAGTTCAATGCCTGATTCTTTGTCTAAAAGGCTACTAAAATCACGCTAAGACTCATAAGAACTGACTTTTTTTTTTTCAAGTGTTTTCTTTCCCAAGAGTGTTGATTTTCAAGCAAAATTTTTCAGATCTCACTCATGGTTTGGGTCCTAGGCAGTGTACATTTTTCAGGAGCTGTGCTAATCCAACTCTTCCAAGAATCCTGAGCCTGAATGAGAACTTCCATGTACTCATCACTTTGTTTATTTCATCCTCTAAATTTACCTGGAATAAAATGCATCTTAGTTGAACATCTGAACCTCCTGGAGAGGCATTATTTACTGATATCTTTAGCAGCAATGTTAGAACAAGAAGTTCCTGCCTGCACCAACATCTATTCACTGGTAAGCAGTGCTCCATACCACGTGTTGCCCTGTACCAACAATTGTGTCAAAAGAACTGACTGCCAGGCTATAGCTTGGTTTGGCCTGAAAAGGACAGCAATTCACCAGTTTTCTGAGAATAGAAGGTTGGTTGTGGCTGGAAGGGACCTCTGCATGTCATCTGGCCCAACCTCTTTGCTCAAGCAGAGACATCTTGAGCCTGCTGTCCAGGACTGTTCCTGGATGGCTTTTCAGTATCTCCAAGGATGGAGAATCAACAACCTCTCTGTACATCTTGTTCCAGCATTAACTTTTAAAACAGGTAGTAGCCTGAGTAGAATTCTGCCAGTATATCTTTTGGAGTAGAAAATGGAAGTCCAGAGGCAAAATGTGTAGGTAACTACAAGCCCTTGAGGTTGTCTTTGTCACCAGGTTTTTCAAAGTGTGGGATATGAAGTTTAATCTGTGTGCTATTTTTCACTAAGTTCTATGCAGTTGGAGAAGGGAGCAAAACAGACAGCAAGAAACATACACTTAAATAGAACATCTGAACAGCTGCATTTCATGCCCCTTCAAAGTAATTTGCTTATCTACCATAGTTCAGATAGATTCTGTGAGGAATTAATCACAAGCATTTCATATTTTCAGGAGATACGCTTTACTAATTCATTTTCAAAAGGAACATAATTCACAATTTATGATTTGAGTTTTCTTTGTACTCAGGGCAAAAAAGGAGGACAATGCTATTACCTATTCAGTCATATAGAAAATCAGTCCAAAACTGCCATGAAGTAATTTATATGTGGAGAAATAGCCAATATACAAATCGGTATTTCCACCAGTGCATGAATAAAGGGCATCTCTCACAGCAGAGTTTCTTTTCCATTTAGACATTATCATGAGATAATGTCTAAATGTTCAGCTTTTGAACAAACTATGGATAGCTGATGTCCAGAGAGGGAACTTCTCTGACAGAAGGGTACCTATTCAGCACTTGAAGCAGATGAGAAATACTTTTACATCTCTGAGGACCTGGTCTAGTCTGGCCATAAATTCCTCTGCCTAAAATATGAACTTCAAAAATCCAGCTCTTTTAAAACTCTGAAACAGGAGCTTATCTTTTGGGAAAACCTAGCTTTCATCTGAGTCAATTAGAAAATAGTTTCAGATTCCAAATAAGAACTGTAGGATGAACTTCAAGCACATTCCATTTAATATAACAATACTTTCTTGGAGGCTGTGTCATTCCCAGGGTTGTTCAAATGCAAAGGAACTTATTTACAGAACTCAATTATCCCCTTTTCCTTTCTATTTCACAAAAAGGTAGAAGATGTAACAAAAGATGCACATACATAGAGCCTCTCACAGCCTAACAAACATGCACATATACATCCACATTACATACATCACCTTACATACACATATAGGATTCTTAGACAAGAACTGCAGCCACCTGAACAGATGGCAAAGCCACCGGCAACTTTGCATTCAAAACAAATGAAAGTCAGTAGAAAGCAGAGCAACACTCATAGCCTAGACAGCTTGTCAGTGCCAGAGACAGCCTGCACCCACTGGAGAACCAAAGGTATCTGCTGTCAGCCATGACAGTAACGTTAGAGAGATGGCTGACTAACATGGGGGGCAGTGGCTCATGCAAGGGCACAGTTGCAGCCCTATCCAGTTTTAGCATGTGTCAGTATTAGGAAATTTGGAAGGCATTTTAAAACTGCCTTTACAAGCCATTCATTAACATCAGCTGGGTGTGTTTCAGTGCCTGGTTCACCCAGAGCCTGGGGGGATATCGGGTGGTAGGAAATGTTATTGCACTTTTTCAAACTGGATGGGCAGAAGTCCAGCAGACTTATCTGATCAAAGGTGCAAAGACAGCTGAATGCCTCAGACTCACCCTCACCCTTCACCAGGTAAGGAAACACCAGAGAGTCCCATCACCTGCTCTGACCCTTTCCACTACACCACTGATGGCAGCAGACGGCAGAGGAAACCCAACAGAATTGTGAAGCTATCACAGGAATATTTTCAGCATTAAAGTAATTTAAAAATTCATAAATGGGTGGGAAACTGCAATCCCACTGCTCATGTTTTTCCTGCAGTGTTAAAAATTTTATTTTAGCATCTTAAAAAAAAAAAGTTCATTCTCTTCAGGAGTTCACATCAGCCACTCCAGCAGTGGGAGTAGAAAGCCACTTAAAAGCCCAGATATGTATTAAAGAATCTGCACAAACTCAACCCGTCAGCAGCTCAGCTTTGCTTAGAAATGACATTTCAGTGGAGCAGATGTGATAGGTTTCGCTGAAGTACATGCTGAGTCCTGCCCCCAGGGTGCTGTGCCTGAGATTATGGACTCATGGAAAAAAACCCCCTTTTGTCACTGCCTTACATATTTTCTTGGAAGGTTCATACCCAATAAACAGAAAACAGAAGCCATTGAATATTTGATTACTTTTGTCAGCCCTCAGAATTATGTGTGTTTTATAATTAATGGGGCCAGAAAAACCCCCAACATTCAGTCCCTGGTGTTTCTGAAACAGCAAGATGTGGATATGTTTAATTCCCTGTGACAAAAGACATTTATATGTAAAGTTCCTTTTCTCAAAAGAGGAGAAATAAGGACAATCCAACTGGAAGATCACTGAAGAGCAGATAAGGAAGAATTTGAGTTTGAGGTGAATCACAATCCCGCAATCTTACAGACCTGAAACATAAAAAGTAGGAGTAAAACGACTAAATTAATAGAATGGAAAACATTGCTAAGAACACCTTTGTAAGAAAATACTGCAAATAAGGTTTCTTATATATTCTTTGTTATAAATTACTCAAAACCCGGGCAGGAATGAGTAAACAAAATTTAATTTGAACCCATTAAAAATTAAAAAGCGGTGGGCAACAGTGCTGGGAGCTTGATGGGACTCCTGCACATCAGAGGTTCAGCTCACAAAATGGTGTCTCTGCCTTTTATACCTTGAGACTGTATCAGCATCATTAATGTTCATAAGCAGTCCTTATATGTTGTTCTGGCCCCTCCCACAGCCCATAGCTTTGCCCACATATGTATACTTGGTTCCTCCCAAGGCCTGTCAATCAGTCCTTCTGTGCCTTTCACTGATGGAGCCCTTCTGGTACCTTGGTTAGTGCCACCTTACCCTGCCAGGCCTCCCAGCAACCAGTGTCCCCCTACTCCCTGCCTCCTCTTACAAGGGGCAAATAGACTTCATCCCCCACGTTTTTACAGCTCTGTGAGCCAGAGCTGCTGGGCAGTAACCACAGAAAGGGAGGGCAGTATTGAAGGGAGAACAGAAAAGGGTTCAAAACCATACTGTAACAACAAAAGTACATGTCAAAAGAACTGCAAACCCCAACAAAACTTCTCCCCAGCATACTCAACAACTCTTCCTCATTTGCATGAGCCAATCACCACACCTTACTCATAACATTCTTTGTTTTAATTTTATTTGCCTTTTTTAGACTCTTTCTTAATACAGTCCTTTTCCTGAGCTCCTCTCTGACATTAGCATGGATCAAATACACTGTCCTTCACAAACAGCACCCAAGCTACTTCACCAAGCCCCCCTCTTTGAGTAAACAAAATTAAATTTTGTTTACTCATTCCTGTATTTTACTTTCAGAGAGAGGTCAAGATCTCCTTGTACAGCAAGGATTGGGCTGTCAGAATTGTTTCTCCCACACACTGCAGGACAGTGACAGTAAGGTTCTGTGTGTCCAACAAAACTGTGGATAAGTCTTAAAACTTATCTTGACATATCTTGACATTAAGACATAGTCTTAAGACTTATCCACAGTTTTGTTGGACACACAGAACCTTACTGTCACTGTCCTGCAGTGTGTGGGAGAAACAATTCTGACAGCCCAATCCTTGCTGTACAAGGAGATCTTGACCTCTCTCTGAAAGTAAAATACAAAAAAATACTTTCTTTCCAAAAGTTTCTTCTGAACAACATTCTCTCTACACTTCTAAGTGGATCTCAAATAGAACCAAAAATTTTTCTATGCAAATACACAGATTTTTGAACTGCTCTCATCCACAGAGTTACACAGGGAGAATTCATGGCCTAGACTATAGGAAAGCCCTCAGAATTAATGATTAATCTTCTGCAAACATCTTTCATGACTGTAGTTTATCCATCAATCCAGAGGGAAATACTTTTGACAATCTGGGTTTGAGTACATCTGATGCACTGCCAGGGTTTGGTGCTGTAGTGTGGGCCAAGGCTGTGTGAAGAGAGAAATTCACACTTTGACAAGTGCTGCAAAAACCAGAACGTGAATCCAAACTCTAGTATTTTTTTACCCCTTCTAAAGTTGCTGATATGGACTCTGCTGATCATCATCTTAAACTTGATTTTTCTCACAGGATTAGGGAAAGATCATAGAACAGATGTGAAAATATCCCTCGAGCCCGGCTGGAAAGTGGCTTCCAGCTGTTCCCGGCTAGCCCTGGCTCGGGATACTTCCAAACTCGGTTGGTGGCAGCAGGCAGACCGGCCACCACCCCCCCAGTGGGTCAGAGCTGCACAAGAGATGTCGGTGAGGCTTGATGAAGGTAGGAAGTGAGGAGGCTACTTTGTGGCTAGATGGTTTTTATTGTCACCTGCCTTTCGCAGGGGAGCCACACTTCTCTCTGAGCCTCTCTCAAGAGTGTCCTTGCGCCAGAGGCGTGGCAACAGCTTATACGGGGTTGGGAGAAGGGGGTGGACACAAGGGGGAAAGCCAATAAGGGAAATATGGATGTCACACAGACAGCGAATGGGAAACGAGGGGTGGGGATTCCCCAACCTGCTCCAATCTGGGACCGAGTGTCTCCGAACATTCTGGAAGAAGAGGAGAGGCTTCCCAGAGAGTGACAGGCTATGGAGAACAAAGGCAGGGGGAAACCAAATGGGGAGAAATACAGGGGGGAACTTGGGAGAAACCATTACAGAACAAATTAATATTAACAATAAATAAAAAGATAGAAAACATGCTGTTACACAGATGTGATGCAGGGGACCTCTGGTTCAACCTTCTGCTCAAAGCAAGGTTGGTGCTGCAGTTACACCAAGTACTCAGGGCTTTGTCCAGCTGGGGCTTGAAGCCCCCAAACACAGAGATATCAAAAACCTTGCTGGGAAACCTGATCCCTGCCAGACTATGCTCATGAGAAAAAGGGTCAGGTCTCCACCATGAAATCCCCAGTGTTAGCTGATGTCATGTGCCTGCAGGGCGAGAAGGACTTCAGTGACAACACAGGGATGTGGAGGCTGCTACCATCAAGCTGTGGGCTGTGACATCTTGGGCAGATGGGTTGGGAACTCTTATCCCTCACTGCTTATATTTGGAGTTGGCAGAGCCTGGCCCAGTCTGGCTTCAGCCTGAACTCCATCCAAGCAATTCTGAGAGGTCTGGAGGATCAAGCCAAACTTCTCTAGTGCAGGGTGGTGCCTGTAACTGGCAGATCTGGAGAGCCATCACTCCTGTTTCCCTGCCCTGCCTGCTTCAGGCAGCCAAGCACTGCAGATGCAGCACTGAGAGTGAGCTGTGCAGGAAAATGTCCTGCCAGGGTGGCTGTGGGGTGCATGATGGGACTCAGGGTGCTGGGAGGGTGGCCTTCTCCAGGGGCCTGGCTATTTCTTCCTCCCTGCCCCGGGACAGCTGGTGACCATCCTGCAGATGTGACACCATCAAAAGGGAGCAGCTCCTTATCCTCTGCTCTTCCCAATGTGCTGCAGAGCACAAAGAGGGCCATGGAGACAAACCAAAACTACCCCTTCTGGCAGGACACTTGGGATGTCTTTTATTGCCACCATGGGGGCTGCCTGGACTGTATGCTATGGTGGACACAGAGAAATCCAGTGTGCCCACTATGCAGAAGAACAATAGTGACTGTCCGATTTTCTGGTCATGGAGAAGATGACTACCTAGTGATATCCACCACAGTCCCTGAGGAGCTGTGTTTTAGACTGTATAGTCATACAAATTACAAGCACTACAGATGACAATATTTGCCCAACTGAAAGACATTGCTTGCCGCAATATGGTTTAGTCATCAATTAATAGTTCAGAAAAGTAGTAGGTCCATTAACTAGTCTGTTTGCTTCTGGACAGAAAAAGGTTCTACACAGGCATGTTCAGGGAATGCCAGTGTCTCTAGACTGGACAGAGTAATTCAGTAATCCTTTAAAAGGAACAATTAAGCTGTCCACTAAATGAAGTGGCGAGTCACAGGAGTAACTGGGAGGAAAGAAGCTTTTAAATCTTGATAAGGCCTGGGCATTTAAAGATGAAAATTTTCTTTAAGTCAAGATCTTCTTACTAAACACTGAACACTAAACACTGAACTTGGAGTAAGACATTTTCTGCTCTGAGGTTGGACCCCTGGCACAGACTGCTGCAAGGACAAGCTGTTAGCTGTGTGACAAAGTGAGATGTCTCTGTCACCTCAGGGCCTGCTGGGAAGCATGCACAGACAGAAGCAGGGCTTTTAGTTTTGTATAGCTGTTTCTGAGTCAGCTCCTTTGTTGTCTGGCTTAATTCTTAAGAATTAATTCTAAGCAATTTCTCAATTCTGAAGAAATAGGACAACATGAGGAGGAGGACTTCTGTTTCCAGATGCCAGATGACTGTAAATCTTAAGTGACAGATTTCATAATGTTTTTTCCTCTGTGACAGGAAGGCAGAATGCACAAATGCAAAATTTGAAAAATGTCAAGAGAAACCAAGAGAGATTAACTATGTAGGCAATACTGGATAAAAATTTCCTTGGGAAATCACACATAAGACTTATTTTTATGTTTTATAAGGCAAATGAATCTTCATTCTTTGAAGTATTTAAGACCACCCTTTGATGGCACAACTTTAACCCTAGAAGCTTCTTGATCAAAAAAAATTGGAAAACATCATCTCAACACCTTTCTCTGTCACATACTACATCACATGGCCTCAGAATATTTGAGTTATGTAAATGACTTGGGGGAAATACAATTGTCTGTTCCTGCCCTCTCGGCACATGTCATTTCTACAAAGTTATTCATATTTCTTCAGGCCCTAATGACAATCATTGTTACAGCTCAGTGGAGCTCAACAATATTGGGCAGGGTCTGGAGCCTGTCCTGCCATGGGGCCACTGTCAATTTCCCTTCAGAGGAGAGAACATAAGGTGGGAAGCAAGGGAAAACTGACATGTCCCAGTGCTGACTGTTAATTTCCAAACTTTTCAGATTCTGACACTTTCACTCCACCCTTTTTTCTGAAAAGGCCATAAAGGAAACTTGTTGGTGGTGGCGCTTCTGAACTTTCACCAACAAAATAATGCTTAGGCATTCTTCTGTATTTGGTCCACAACTTTTCTGTGATACAAAACTCTTTGTCTCAATTTCAGCACTTCACAAATGGGGATAGCTTCTGACATCAAACAATGATCAGGAGGATGGATGAGTTAGAGTCTAACAAAGGGCTCAGGGCAGTTCAGATACACACTGTAGCTGATCAAGGGAGTTTCTAGCACACGAAAGTTGTAAATAGCTCTTTATCACTGATAGATCTATCCCTGGACTATCTCTTTGGGAAAAAAACCCTATTTTTTTTTAACATACTGCTGCAGAGGCTGCACTTTGGGATAAATGAAAGTCAAACAGCTCTTGAGTTTGTAATTTGTGTTTGTAATTTTTAGTGACAAAATTCAATTAGGAGCTGTATATATAAATGCTAAGATACTCAGCTGTGTATAAGCTTATGTGAATATATAATCCACTTATAGTCTAGATGATTTAATAGCCACTCTGCTGAACAACCATGCCTCTTTGCCCAGGGGTAACACAAGTGAATAGTGCAGCCCACAAACATGGGATTTAACTCATTTGGAGGCCTTAAACTAAAAAGAGCTGGAATGATGCCACTTGGAAAAAGTTCTCTTCTACGCACAAAATATTTATCAGTTCAACCTCACCAAACGCTTATGTGGAGACAGCTCTCTCAGAAACGAGTTCTGTGCACAGAGCTAACACAAATCACATTAGTGCATTGGAGCTAAAGAGGGCACGTTTAATCTCATCTCTCAAAAGTTTTTCAGTAAGTCATTAAAAAGAAGTTGTGCTTTTATATATGTAGATATCTTCCTAGGAATGACTAGGAAATTACAGCAATAGATTTCCAAGGCTAAAAGTTAAAGAGCTTCATGCAGAGATAGGAAAAAATATCACTACCCAGAGGGTTTAAATTTTTGAAATTCATCATCTCTGTTAAAAGATAGAAAAAATAGAGAGTAAACAAATGTCTTTTTGACTGAAAATCCTGCCTATGTCCTGCTTAATTCCAGTCACATACTAGCTAATGTCATTTGCTTGGATACAGGCACCCACTCATCCTTGATTCAAGAAGCAGTACTCAGTTTACTGCAGAGAAGTGAGAAATAAAAGTATTTCTATTTTTAATGTAAACTTAAACTTTTTAATGTAGACTAAACTTTTAATGAGGAGGTTTTTTAATGTTTTCCAGAGGAACAATCAGTCTACAGGTTTTTCATACAGACCAAGTCTCCTTTTACCCTCCAAAACTAATGGACAATTTTAATCCTATCTTATTCTATCATAGCAGTCATTCATGCATGCAGAGATATCTATAATACAGCATTGCTGTAGGAAAACAATGAAGAGCTCAGGAATTTCCCCCCAACCATGAATGCACTTTCATAGTGAAAAAGATGGATTTATCATTTGAAACTAACTAAATCTCCTAAACTTGGCCTTCAGCAGTGTTTTCTTGAAGGAAAACACCAGCAGATCTAAGAGGCAAACTTGTTCAGCCTATGCAGCACATGGGCAGTAACATGCAGCAAAGAGATGTGAAAGCAGTGCAGGGAAAAGGGAAAGTGACTCCCCTTTCCTCACAATGAATCAATGATATATCTCTGCCTTGCAGTACTTTTCATTATGTACTTCCCTAATTTCCTTTTTCAGTTCTTGTCCATTCAAGCCTACATCTAATGTTCTGGAAAGGAAAAAAAAAGAAAGAACTTTTCTTTCAGATTTCTGAATGCAAAGGTGTTCTAGAATAGCTCTGTTCAGAAAAAAATGTGTTTTATACATAAAATATTAATCATTTGAAGCAAGGAGATTTCTCTGAGAAAAGAGTTTTGTAAAAGGAATTGAGTCTACATACTCTGGACACCATATTTCACCCCCCCCCTTTCAAATAGAAATTTTGCTTTATATTTTTCCATTTCAAACAATAGTGCACTACAAAAATCATATGTTTCTACTTCTTATATCTCATTTTTTTTTTTTCAGTATTGCAGCAGCTGGCATTTTTTTACATTCTTAGCTTTCCCCCAGAGAAGTGATAAGTTTCTAACCTTCACAGCTCTAGGTAGAGCTCAATACAGCAACAAAACCAGCTTGAAACCCTGGAGGCATAGAGGAATGGAATGATCTTTTTTTTTTTTAAGTCATATGTTTGAATATTTAGTTCACAATATTTAATAACTGGTGATTGGCAATCTTGAAACAACTGAACTAGAAGCGATAATATGAAGTGAGTTTTTTTTAAAAGATAACTTTATGCAGTGAATTATTTAAAAAGCAAGCTTCATTAATGCTCTAAATAGCAGCTTAGGTCTCTGAGTAGACATCTAGGTAGATGGGAGGGAGAAGCATGGGTAAATGAACAGTAACTTCAAATTTAGCAAGGAGTTCCAAAACCATTGGGATTGGAAGATGCTCCACCAGTGGAAGCTTTTACTTAAAGCACTATCCCAAGTTCCCCATGTCATTTTGATGAAAGAGAGTGACAATTTTTAAGAGTTTTCCCACTGTAAACATTCAGCTCAGTTAAGCAGAAGAAGCAGTAGTACTCTGTGATGTAATGAGCATTTCCCCAGAGTGCAGTGAATAATAAAATGCAGAAAAATTACACACCACAAACAAAATCGAACTTAACAGTTTATCATTTGCCCCCAGCTCTGCATTTCTGATGCTGCAAGGAAGCTTTAATGTATTTCAGATGTCCATGGGTCCCATTTGGTATAGCAGAGTATTCTGCTCCTGCAGGTGCAAGGTAGAATTGCACATGCAAAAAAGTAAAGGTAATTCCTGCTTCCCAGCCGTCATCTCCTCCAAGCACAGGAGAATCTTCAATCTGCTAGTAACTTTTCCATCCAGCAACTCTTGGCAGCCTCTTAACATGTAGCTTTATAGTGGAGGGGAGCAACTCCAGCCCCGAGATCTGAGAATTTCTTCCGAGACCAGTCCTTAGGATTGCACTTTTTTGAAGTATATATTTGTAAGGGTGTTAAAACACTGGCACATGTTGCCTAGAGAGGTGGTGGATGCCCCATCTCTAAAAATATTTCATGTCAACTTGTACAGGGCTCTGAGCAACCTCATCTACTTGAAGATGTCCCTGCTCATGGCAGGTGTTCCCAAACCATTCTGTGATTCGATGAATGGATTAGACTGAAGTAGTTTGATTTTTGTTTTGTAAGATAGCTTCCCATTTTAATAATTAATTGCCCTTTTTTTCCCCAGCAGTAAAAATAAAACTGTGTTTCTTCCTCTGACTGCTGCCTTAATCATGACCACCTTGTTATGGGTGTGTTTGTTATGGCATCAACATGCTCCTTGCTCCTCCAGGGAGCTCAATAAGAGCAACCTATGCTCTCTTTAAACCATCCAAGCAAGATAATCAGTAGACATGTTTTCCTGTTGCTCTCGGCAGTTTTCTGGTCTTGTAGCATAAAATTCTCTTTAAAAATCAGTTGGACCTGGGCATTAGAGAAGAACAGTAGCAACAACAGTCATAAGGAAAATAATTTTCTTCTCACTTTTTTGCACCCAGTTGTGAGGCTACTTCTTCCAAATGAAGCTACCTAGACAAGCATCTGTATGTTTTTTGCTAAACTTTTGATTAAACATTCATAGCAACCATACAATATGTTGTCCTCTATATAAAACAGAAGGTATAGCAAAGAAATTATTTGAGTAAATTTGTTTAATAAGAAAAGAGTTTGTCTCAAAAGGTTTGTCTAAACCTCTATTTCTATGTTCAAAATATCTTGCAGTGGTATGTGTAGGAAAACTTCCTACTTTCATGTCTGTAGCTCACAGTTTATGTTTGTAAAGTGATTGATATATGCATCTGGGCAGGTTTTTGCTACGGGTTTAAATTAGAAACACTTTTTTGTTCAAGTCTGAATGAGTCAGCTGTTTCTGTTGTCATTGTTCCTTGGAAGTAAAGACTCATGACAAAAATCTAATAAAAATTTGTGGTACACAGAAGCACAGAATCTCTAGGTTGGAAGAGACCTGCAAGATCATCGAGTCCTAATGGGACTAGGACATGATCCTAGGGCGTGATCATCCATCATGCCCTAACACCTCAATTTGACCATGGCACCAAGGTGCCACATCCAGTCTTTTTTTAAACACATCCAGGGATCGTGACTCCACCACCTCTCCAAGCAGATCATTCCAGGACTTTAACATTCTTTACATGAAAAACTTTTTCCTAATATCCAACCTATATTTCCCTTGACACAGCTTGAGACTGCATCCTTCTGTTCTGTCAGTTGCTGCCTGAAGAAAGAGACCAACCCCCAGCTGACTACAACCACCCTTCAGGAAGTTGTAGAGAGTGGTAAGGTCACCTCTGAGTCTCCTCTTCTCCAGGCTAAACAACCCCGGCTCCCTCAGTTGTTCCTCACAGGGTTTGTGTTCCAAGCCCCTCACCAGCCTCTTTGCCTCCTCTGGACACACTCAAGTGTCTCACTCAACGTCCTTCCTGAACTGAGGGGCCAGAGCTGGACACAGCACTCAAGGTGTGGCCTCACCAGTGCCGAGTACAAGGGGAGAATGACCTCCCTGCTCCTGCTGGCCACACTATTTCTGATCCAGGCCAGGATGCCATTGGCCTTCTTGGCCACCAGGGCACACTGCTGGCTCATGTTCAGCCAGATGTCAACCAGAACCTTGAGGTCCCTTTCCTCCTGGGCACTGTCCAGTCACATCGTGCCCAGCCTATAAAATTGCAGGGGGGTTTTGTGGCCAAAATACAGGACTCAGCATTTGGACTTATTAAACTTCATCCTATTAGACTCTGCTCATCTATCCAACTGTTCCACATCTCTCTGCAGAGTCCTCCTACTTTCCAACAGATTGACACACACTCCCAGCTTAGTGTCATCTGCAAATTTACTAATGAAAGATTCCATACCCTCATCCATGTCATCAGTAAAAATATTGAACAGACCTGGCCCTAGCACACACCCTGAGGGACACCACTGGTGCCTGGCTGCCAGCTGGACTCAGCACCATTCACCACCATTCTCTGGGCTCAGCCATCCAGCCAGTTCCTAACCCAGCACAGAGTGCTCCTGTCCAAGCCATGGGCTGCCAGCTTTTCCAGGAGTGTGCTGTGGGAGACAGTGTCAAAGACCTTGCTGAAGTCCAAATAGACAATATCCACAGACTTTCCTGCATCCACCAGGTGGGTCACCTGGTCATAAAGGGAGATCAGGTTGGTCAAACATGACCTACCCCTCCTAAACTCATCCTCGCTGGGTCTGATACCCTGGCCATCCTGTAAGTGCTGTGTGATGACAATCAATATAAACTGTTCCATTATCTTACCAGGTACTGAGGTCAGGCTGACTGGTCTGTAATTACCAGGATCCTCCTTCCCACCCTTTCTGTGAATGGCTGTCACATTGTCCAGCTTCCAGTCGTCTGGAACCTCGCCAGTGAGCCAGGACTTTTGGTAAATGATGGAGAGTGGCTTTGTAAGCTCATCTGCCAGCTCCCTCATCACCCTGGGATGGATCCCCTCTGGGCCCATAGATTTATGAATATCCAAGTTGCTCAGCAGTTCTCTGACTGCCTCCTCCTGGATAACAGGGGGACCATTCTGCTCCCTGGCACCATCTACCAAGCCTGGAGGACAGTTGTCCTGAGGAGAAGCTGTCCTCCCACTAAAGACTGAGGCAAAGAAGGCATCAAGCACTTTTGCCTTCTCCTCATCTGCAGTTATTAAGATCCTTCCCTCATCCAATAAGGAGCAAAGGTTGGTCTTACCCTTTCTTTTACCATTAATATATTTGTAAAAACATTTTTTATTATCCTTTAAAAAGTTGCCAAGCTGAGTTCGAACTGAGCTGTGGCCTCCCTACTTTTCTTCCTACATGTCCTAGCAACCCCTTTAAATACTTCCTGCGAGACCTGATCCTCCTTCCAAAGATGATACATCCTCTTTTTATTTTTAAGTTCCTTCAAAACTTTGTTGCCCATCCAGGCTGGACGTTTGGTTCATCAACTCATCTTTCAGCACACAGGGACAATCTGTTCCTATGCTCTCAAGAGCACCATGCACCCATCTTTCCTAAACTCCTTTGTTTTAAAGGGTTGCAAACTGGTAGAAGAGGGAGTCATAGTCTTTTTAGCAGTGTGGGCAGGGGGATCCATTAGCAGTGCAAGCACAGTTCCTGTAAGTCCAGACTGGGCTTGAAAAGTGGACAGACCTGTGCTGAGTGGTGGATAGGAAGAGTCTGTCCTCACTGCCTTGCTAGAGAGAGACTGAGGAGAGGCAGGTGGAAAGCAAGAAGCAATCATGAATCAGTGTCTAGTACTGCACAAACAATATGTTAGGACAGGTCTCTCTGGCAAATTCAAAGGGAAAATGCTATTATTAAAAGGCTACTTGCCCTGAGGGGGGCTTATTAGGAATATCTGCCAAATGAAATGGACATTTGAACCATACCCAAGTGCGGTGATTGGAGATGTTGTCACATTTGTTGGCAGTTTCATTCTTGAATTGGGCAGATGCCCAAGAGAAACATCAGACGCAGGACATAATTCTCCTAGCAAAGTCATCATTTAATATTGCACAGTGACCAGTGATCTCATAAAAACAAATGGAAAATGCTGACTTCAGAAAGGCTGATGATCCATCCAGCAGCCATTTTTTCATGTCTCGGCATAAAAGGTTAATGCCATGACATTTATTGTAGGCTGAAATCACCCTACCTAATGAAACAAAAAGTGTTACTGAATTAATTCATCCCAGCATGTTCCATGCAGATGTTTTATCAGCAGTTTTAAGGTAATGAAATTAGAACAAGAAAAATGTTTTCCAGTTAGATTTGACCATGTGCAACTTAATATGTTTATTAAAAGACAGTTTGTAGTCCGTATCACATATCATCTCTATTTATAAAAAGAATTTGTATTTAGGAAGGGAAATTAGTTTTATTTCTTTGACAAATCTTTTTTTTTTTTTTTTTACCTTTGCAGAAAAGTGAAATATTTCAGAATTTCTTCAGTGGTAGGGAGAGTCAATGATAACAGGATTGTCCCAAACTGTTCAGAGAACTCTCCAAACAACTGAAACTATAATGGGATGGGAAAGATCATTCTCACATGATTAGAGGTAACTTTAGTTTCATGCAGTAAATGAAGAAGAAGCCCGTGCATCTGCACAAATAAAGGAACAAAATCTGAAAGAGAAAGAGCTGACAACATGCAGGTTTTTTCTCAGGCTATTTGGATTTGCATAATTTTTTTTAGAAATTAATGGATTCACATAAGTAAATTAAACTGGATGGATTTGTTACTACTTCAGTGAAGTGTGAGATAATAATAATTCTCACATTGTGTATTAAAAAATGTACTTCTTGTTCTGAGTAAGAGGTGAACAGACTCCTACTCCAAGATATTTCATAAAAAAATTCCTTTGCTATCAGTAGGTTTATCAGTTGGACCAAGTGAAACATCTTTTTTGACCTAAGACTTACAGTTGAAGAATTAAGTTAAATGCCTAGCCTGCCTTGACCTAGCTCCTAAATCTTACAAATTGCAAGTATTCCCACTTAATTTACTTCCACAGTATTTCTCAGCAAATAGATTATTTTATCTATAAGATTCATATCCACCAAATTCACTCTTGGCATCTCTCAAGAGATTATTTAGACTGACTTATACTAACAGGGCATCTCAAAGTCCTGAGCAACATTGGTACTATGTCAATGAAAGACAGTAGACTTTCATTGAAAGACTGTGAAGCAAACTCTTGACCCTGTCTGCTACCTAAGCGAAAACATGAAAAATTTCTTGCTACTCTTCAAGAATTCTATATCTAAAAGTGCCTCTCCGCTGAGTTACAACATCTTGTTTTAATTTGCATAAGGATCACTGCTATCTCACAGCCTCATAAGAATTTCAAAGGCTTTGGCAGAGTAAGTGAACTGAGTGCAAATTCCCATGGTTTCCCCAAGGTATTGAAATTCCCACTCAGGGAACCCGTACACCAGCTAAGCCAGGCCTAGAGCAAAGGGTTTACTGCTTGTGTGATGGTTCCATTCAATATGTGCCTGCACTCAGCAGCAGCAAGTGATGCTACATTAGCCCGGCCACAAGGGAGCCCTGTGGAGAGAAATGGTTGCTACATGGACATTACATGTGCCTAAGATGTCATTATTTCCATCTCTGACAGTGCCAAGTGAGCTTCACAAAGGGAATAACTCCTTCTTAAAAGTCTGTATGGTAACATCCAGGTACTCTGAACTCGAATAGTAAGACATTTTTAGGCATGGTGTCTAACTTTTAGTCAGGCTGAAATTAGATTTAGCACACTTCAGATGGCTGTATCTTTTTAGTCAAATCAGCTTTGTAAAATAAAAGAGTAGATAGGCTGTGGCTTCTCCTCTGAAGCAGTAGAGCTAAATGCAGGTGGAAACAGTTAATACAGATTGATTCTCATTAGAACAGAGTATCTAGACAGGTGGAAAAATTACAGAACCATAGAATTCAATAAAGTTGGAAAAGACCTCGAAATTCATCATGTCCAACTGTTAACCTTAGGCCTGCCATCTTCACCATTAAACCATGTCCCCAAGTGACACATCTACACATTTTCTAAATAACTCCAGCAATGGTGACTTCATCACTGCCCTCAGCAGCCTATTCCAGTGGTTGAAAACACTTTTGGTGAAGAAGTTTTTTATAATATCCAAACAGTTTTGTCTTGTCTCGTCACTTGTTAACTGAAGAGGCTGACTGCCACCTGACTACAACCTCCTGTCCGGTGGTTACAGAGTTACCTGTCAGAGGAGTTACAGAGACCACGAGGGTCCTGTCTGAACCTCTTTTTCTCCAGGCTGGAACCTCACCAGTGAGCCAGGACTGTTGGTAACTCCCAACTCCCTCAGCTGCTCTTCACCAGACTTGTGCTCCAAACCATTCACCAGCTCCCTTGCACTTCTCTGGACACTAGTCTGTTCTAGCCCCTCAGTGTCTTTCTTGTGGTTAGTGGCCCAAAAGCAAACCCAGCATTTGAAGTGCAGGCTCACCAGTGCCAGTACAAGGAGATGATCACTGCCCTGGTCCTGCTGGTTACACAATTCCTGATCCATAACAGCTTTTGAGCAGGAACCACATGTGCATGCTGGAACAGATTGCTGTTTCCTCATCAAGGACACGCTGCAGGCACACAGTAACTCTGACACGTTACACAGCATAACAAATTAGAAGGGCCGCTTTAACTTTGAGCAATCCTTCTGACTGAGGCCACCCTGAATTCATAACTGTCAGAAATCTGGGAGTTTTCTCATGCAAAGTTTTCATTCTTTCCACTGTACAATACTGATTTACAAAAGAAAAAAAAAAAAAGGAAAAAAGTATTTTTGTCAGTCTTAGGGGATGTGTTAGACTTGTAATTGTGGCTTGCCCTGTATTAGTGGTCTCCTGGCAAACTTTTTGATCCACAGCCTCCAGCATTCCAAAAATAAATGCAGGGAGTATTTTAAGGCTCCTGACATTATTCTTTCTATTTTAACTTTGTAGGCTACATAGGCGTATAGCTGTATAGACTATGTAGGAATATAATTGCCCATAAATAATGACAGGTGGCATGTCAAAGAACACTTATCAGCTCCTGCAGTGTCTCACTAACTATAATGATGAATAACCCAAAGTAATAAAAAGAAAACAACTGCAGGACTGGCTGTATCTAAACTGCATAATCCAGAGAGGAGTAGCTGTTGAACTGCCACATTCTGCAGGATCTGCAGCTAGAAGTGGAAACAATACTCATTTCCAGAGCCCAAGATCTCAACCTATTTGAGGTCCACAGAGCAGTCTACCTGCACTGAATCCTTCTCTATTTCAAAAAAAGGGTCAGTCTGACTTCTGCCATAGGCAGAAACTCCAGTGGTGGCATTGCCAACACCCTGAGAGAGGTACAGCCCTAAATCTCTCCAACAAAGCTGGATGGTAGAAAGGTCCAACATCCTTCCTGCTCATTAGATATGGTTATAAATTCACAGATATATATAACCTGGTTAACTTCAACCTTTCTCTAGTGGAGAAAAGGGGTGTTGGTATGAATGAATTTGAGTGAAAGCAAAATAAAAGTCTACCTTGAAATATGGATTCCCCAATTAGAAATGTTGAAAGAAAGCACAAGACTAAAAAAAGATCTGTCCTCCTTGGATTTGCAGAAAAGATGGTATTAACAGTTCTGCAAAGTCATGAGCTGATTATTGGAATCTAAGGCTTTTTAAGAGATCTGAGCTTTACCAAAAAATGTGGATCAAACTCTTCCCTGGTTTGATGTTTCTGCAACAATAGTGAATTTATTAAAAAATACAGATTGCTTATAAAACAATAGTAGGTCTAATTAATTAACTCCCACAAAATTCTTCTGCAAATGACAGCAGAATTCTTTATTCTTTGAAATGAAGAAAAACAGGAAAATATTTCATCATGCACTGTCCAGTCAATGTCACTAGATTCTGTAACCTCAGGGGCCACTGAGGTTTCTCACCCTCATAGATCACAGTAAGAATGAGTTTTAAAGTTTAACTAAGTTGTATGCTAACTCCGCATGATACCTATATTGCAAGAGGAGATAAATTAAATAGAACTCCTTATGGTCTTGACTTTCTATACATTACTATCACTAATTTAAAATTGGCTGTAGCTTAGCACCAGAAAACCCACACATGGGAATCACAGAAGGATAATCGCTTTCTTCCATTTTCAAGCCGTATTTTCAGCTTTTAGGAAGTTTTTATTCCTACTTCACTTTATATTCCAAATCTTCTAAGAAGAAGATTTTTTTTTCTGAGAAAAATCATGCTTAGCTGTAATATTCACTGGATTTAGCAAGGGCTCAAACTTTTGGTGATATTTTGATCAAAGGCCCTCTGGGTCAAGGTTTTCTAGCATGCTGGAGTGTAACCTCAATGAAGAGTCTGATTTAACAAGGGTATTTAAGTAGTCCTTGTAAGACAACATAGATGGCCAAGGACAGCACAGCAAAGCATCTCCCTCAAAACAAATGCATGGCTTTTGATGGGGTTGGTATAACTTACAGCATGAGGTTCTGGTCAAGCCCAATTCTTGGGGCTGAGGAGACTCAGTAAGACTCTCACTCCTCAGAGACCCTGTAGGTTTCAGCTCATAGGTAATCTCTTTTTCATTCCTACACTCTTTTCATCTGTACAGCACAAAACATTGCATAATATTTAATTAGAAACTCCAGCAGAGGTATTTGGCTGTTAAGTGTCTTTTTTAATTGACTTGGTGTCTATTGACCTTTAACTGTTTGGGGTTTTTTTTTAGTCCTGTGTCATATCTCGTTACCAAAAGACAGAAGGAAATGGAGGGGAAACTATTAGAGAAAACTAAAGAAGAGCTAGGGGAAGAGATTAACAACATGCAGATAAATTTGTCAATTCTTAAAACACCCACTGGAAAAACAGATGGGACATTTTGTTTACTGCTGATTATTAATAAGGATTGGTCTTGCAGCTGACCTCAAGAACTGCTGAAAACTACTGGGCGTTTTCAGAAGCCATGGTAAGCATTTTTTTTGTTAAAGACAATCCCACTTGATTTATTCTGAAGAATAAATTAAGTGGAGTGGGCTTGTTCAGTGCCATGTCATTTGACCTTCTGATTATGTACTTGAAAAAAAGATAGTGCTTTAGAAATTGGTAGTGTAATGACAAGATTGGCTTTTTTCCTGGAAAAAACTAACAGGACTGCATCTCAACTAGCACACACCACAAGAAAGATAACGATATTGTTTGACCCCAAGCATGTGTATCTGATACATTTTGTTTGCCCTACAGAGACATGCTACTACAATTTCTTCTCCATCTGTACATTTTCCATGGTAGGGAAGAGCTTTCATTTAGCAATTAGAACAGTTTGAGCAATTAGTTTGCATTTCATTCTCAGCTCTGTTACTGACTTATTAATAAGTTGTTTCTGCATCATGCAGATATCTGTGCATGATCTGTCTTGCAAAGTGCTCAACTTCTCTAAAATGTTAAGAAATATAAAATTGGATTGAGCTACATTAAAATTCTACGTATCTCACTTTAAAAGTCAGCATATACCTGACTCCGGAAAAATGTTGAAGTATAGAGAATAGATTTTATCATAGTCTTTAGAAGATTCAGAAACTCCTACCTTTTACCACTGGGATTTCATAGAAATGCAAGTGAGAGCATCAATCAGCTGCTCAAATTTGGATGGTGAATTTAACTAAGACATAAAGTAAGTAAGGTTTAGAATGTTGTCTGCCAAGTTTCAGAAACTCATCCACTCAAAAGTAGTAATAATATCTTTTGTAACTAGGAGAGTTTCAGTTTCCTTGCCAAAAAAATCTATGCGTTTGTCGTGTGCATTACCACAGTTCAAGAATCCACTTATCTAAAGCATTTGTGTTTCACAAATCAAAACTTCAGGGAAGAATAAAAATATCCAGCTTTCATGAGTGGAGCTAGAACAACACAGATAATTAAGTAATGCACTGTTATACATAGTGACATTTTTGACTACATTTGTTCCAAAATCCCAACAGAGTTTACCCACTTTTACCAAAAGAAGAGAATAAGATTTCTACATAGCCTCTCTGAGTTTATCTTCTTCAGGAGAATTCCATATGGGCTCTGAATTTTTTGCCACCATCCATAGATGGTTTATGGTTTTTAATAAATTACTGCTTTCATTTTTACATTGTTTTTAGAGTACTCCTCAGTACTGACCTCCTGCTTCTTTTACAGTCAAAACACCGAGGAGTGGTTAGGTGTGTTTATAGTCTGTAGGCACCTGCACTTCTATAGTAGTATGTACTCACAAATGTAATATGATTTATACAAGAGTGATAATCTTATGGATTTCAAGTCAATCATAGCAAAACGTCAGAACAAGGCATACATGCATTTTTCTGTGTATAAGGTCACACACAATAGTTACCAATGTGAAAAGCTTTTTTTTTAAAAGAGCCTTCCTGTCATCCAAAAATAGCTTAGAGATTATCATCCATGTACAAAGCCAGCTCTAAGATCTGAGGAAAAAAAATCCCCAATACATGATTAGAAAATTGGTTTTCCTTTTGCATGAGGCTTAGAAATATTTTTGGGGAACAAAACTTGAATTAAAAACTTGAACATCTCTTGACATAAGTATGCCATCTTTAATAAAACAATATAGTGAACCTGAGGTGCTGTGCCAAAATCTTCACTTGAAAAGACTAAAAATGTCAACTTCTTCCTCTTCATCAGGAAGTTATAATTTCACAACTACACTTTTGGTTTTCAAACCAGGTAGTCACTTTCGCCCAACCTCTTCTGAATGTGATTAGTAGACTAATAGATGTTTAAAAGGTAGGAGTAGAGACACTCTGCTCATGGACAGCACAGTATTTCAAAATAGATCAGAGAAGTTTGGGGAAATAAAAGAGGGAAAGAATAAGGCTTGATTCTGCAGCCAGAAAATGGAATCATACCCACACCACCCCAGACTGAAGCCCTAGTGCATTGATGGCTCCAGTGACTTGACAAGTGCCCCACTTGATTCTCTGAACACTCTCAAACAGTCAGACAAGTTTCTCAATAAGTTTCTCTTACTGGCTCAACCCCAAGTTTTCCACCACAGCAGAATCTCAGACATTAATCTGGGGGCCTAGCTTTCATGTTTTACAATTTCACAGCACAGAACAGCATAATTATAATTACAATGCATGGCATGGCATACCTTGCTCAAGCAATGAGACATGACAAGCCATGAATTTTTGTGAGATTATTAGCACACCGTGAACAATGTGACAACATGAAAGGCCAAAGGTCAAAGGCAGAATCACTTTAATCCCTCAGAAAGTATTATAATTACCCTGAAGTGCATTTCCAGTTCTGTCTCATACTGCTGTGAAACAGAATGGGTTCAGGCAAACAAAGTTCAAGTCTTTACTGGCCATCAAGAATGCTTCACCTCACCTGCCCAGCTTCCAGAAAAGAAGCTCTCTGTTACTACCACTCTCCAAAGCTAAATCACAGCTTGTGTTACATACATAGTTTGCTCAACAAAAGGTTCACATTCCTAAAGACAAAGTTATATATATGGTTGGTGTCCTGGTTTGAGCCAAATTTGGGAGGAAACCTCCAAATGGGGCTCGTCTGGAAAGCAAACCCAAATGGTCTCTCCCCCATCTGGTCTGGGAACAACCGGTCTGGGAAAAAGAACTTCCTCAGAGAAAAGTGGAAAAAACTATTTATTTAACAAAGTGCCCAAAAGCACAAAGAATGAATAATATGCAACAATAAAACCTTTTGCTGCTCAGATGTGAGATGGTAAACTCAGAAAGTCCCTGCCGTGGGCAGCTCAGCTCTCTCAGTCTCCTGTCAGGCCTCCTGAGGCCCAGGCCCCAATGGGCTGCAGGTGCGAGAGCCCTCGGTGCTCCTCTGGGTTTTTCAGTCCAGAGCAGGCTGGGCAAACAGTCCCAAGAAAAAGAAAAAAACAGTCCAGGGAACTTCTCTGCCCTAGCTAGCTAAAACTAACTAAAAAGCACAGGAGATCTCTGTCCGCAATCTGTCCGAGACTCGGTTGAACACACGCAGTCCGGAGAAGAGAAGAATGTGTAGGAATCAGGCAGTTTTCTCAAAACAAACTGTGTGCTCCTTCTTTCCCTGTTTTGCTCTCAGAATCAGTCTTAAGGGTACAGAACACAATATACAATATGCTTAACAGACGGCTGGGGATACAAGCATCATAAAGTTACCCTAGGACAGCCGGGTATCTGTTTTCCTTGCTTTACCAGCATGAAATATCCTAAAGTAGCCTCTTCTGGTGCTAGACTTAAAATATTTTTGTCATCAGTTAATATAGGAGAAAAAAGCTACATGCAACAGACTGTAGACTGATAATTAAGTCATATTAGCAGTATAATATATATCTTTGAAGAATTAATTCAGTATTTAGCTGGAGCATGTGATACAATATACCAAGAAAAATCCATGAACACCTTCCAGTGTCAGTATTGTCATACATAATGCTGCATTACCATCAGTATTACCATTACTTCACCTTATGCTGTGACCATTCAGACTTCCACTGCAGCATCAGCTCTAGGACACAATTCTGTCCTTCATTGCAGAACAGGAACCTGCACTTCCTTACAAGAATTGAGAGAGGCATCAAATAACAATGTGGAGTGCAATCAGAATAATTTCTGCAGACAGCAGTGCAGCTTGGTCATTAGTCTGGCAGAATGCATCAGATTTTTAAATCTGTGGATCTAAACTTTGTAAGTGATTAAGATTTCTTACTTTGCAGTCTCCATGTTTTTGTGCAATCCAAATAGCTAATTCTTCTGACAGCTATTTATAATATTATTATATACAGATATTTACATTTTAGACATGTTTGTGCCCCCTGTAAAACAATGCACTGCAGGAACTTACATTTTTTTGAATATGAGAAAAACGTGGGCTTTATGTGTCGCCTACATACAAGTTTTGAAGGTTTTTAAAAATTTTTAGTCCTATTCAAGGAGGGCAAACTGGAACAAAATTTTCTTGAAAAGAGAGAAGTGAATAATCTCTGAGGAACCCTATTAGCCAAAGGCAAGAGATTTGAACTTTCAAACATTGTGCTTTGCCCAAAGGATGAAGCTAATCAAAACAGGTTTTGCACAGGTACACTTAACTGTTAGACGTAGTCTAAAACATGTCTCATGGTAGCAGGTAGTTACGTTACTTCTGGAGAATGCACAGGCTCCTCTGGCACAAAATCATCCAGAGCACCTCTCACTTCTTATGAGATCAGCAGAATGCAAGAACAGTGTAATGTAATTGCTAATTAATTTAGTGTAAAAATCTTAGATAAAAAAATCGTACTCCCAATTTGTTACATTTGGCAGCATGATATGTCAAAACAGAAGCCAGCTATACTGTCTCTTTGCAAGCTGTAAATTACTGATATACTCTCTGCATCCTTTGTGGCCAGATATGAATAATGCATTCACATGCTTTACTTCTCCTGGTGAAAATTGCCAGGTACTGCTTATAGCTTAAAATGTTGGTTTTCTTGTCACTCTTCAATGTCTGTTCTTCACTCACAACTGACTGTCCTCCTTTAAACTGCTGCTCCTTTAAATACCATTCCTAATGTCATTTTGAGCAGAAAAGAAAGAAAGAAAAAAACCCAAACAAACAAAACCCAAGAAAACCAAATAGGTTGGTAAGCAAAGAAACCCAAAAGATTTCCTAGGAAAATTCACCCAGCATGTCCTGCATGTGCTGCAAATTGGAAAATTGACAAATTCTAACTGAGGAATCAGACCTAGGCAGCTACTCATACTGTAGCTGAATTTGCACCAGAGCAAGTACACTTGGGACTCTCCATTATTAAATGTCAGCTTTGGCTGCCTTTGAACCCACAGTTTTGGCTAACCCACCTCATTGCCATGTCCAACCCTGTGACCACACTGGACCTGTGCAATGTGAGTTACAGTCCTGCTATACCAGCTAGCTCATCAGCATCCCAAACAACACTAGTGTCCACTGAGATGTCTGCCCTCAGAGACAGGTTTGCAGAAATCATGTAAAGCAGCTAAAACATCTCCTCAATTCTCTAAACATCGTAAGTGATTACACAATGTATGAAAACTGACTGGAGATGCTGTTTTCTGACAAACACTCCTTATGAACCTGGCACAGTATTTATACCAGTGACAACTCATCTTCAAAAAAAACCAAATTGTTTTCTGTCTGGCGGCATATTGAGGCAGGAAGTTTTGCCAAGCTGAAGGAACTGGAGGAATCCTTCAATATTGCATAGTGCAGGAGAATGGGTCACAGGGAATGTTATGTAAGTACCTGTGGAGGTCAGGTAAGGTTTTGCCCAAGCAACCTTCTTTGTTGCTTATGTTGGCTACCACTGTGCCACCCAGTTTGTATGCAACTGATGGGCCAGTGATAAATGTGTATTGCTCTGGCACACAGACTGCCACAAAAATTAATTTATTCTGGCAGTGTGGTTAAAAATTGTTTTTTTTTCTTCTCACTTACTTAATTGGATTTTAGTTACTCTAAGATGAGAAAATATTTTTAGAACCAGGATGTTAAGATTTGTCAGGAGAGGATGAACCAGTCATTTAAAGCTGCAGTACAAAACTGAGAGAGGCAACAGGGATCTATGCCGGAACAGCAGGAGGCAACAAAGATAACACCCAGGATATATTCAGTCCACCTGCTTTAGATACTACAAATCCAGAAAGCTTAAATTTTAAAGGAACTATCATCTGGAAGGCAGGTTGTGCTTTGCACATGGTAGCATGGACAGTTCAAGAGCACAAGGGTGAAATGTATTGCTTTAAACTTCACTATTTTACACTACTTCCAAATCTTGTCCCCTTTCCAGATTAAGTGGGGTTACTTTCACTAGTTTTGGAGATGATTAGTCAGAGTGATGACATTAACACCATGATTAGCTATAAGCAAGTAAGTTCTCTTTCTTATGCACTGGTGTGCAAGACCTCACCTGCAGTAGGTGGTGAAAGGATGATGGCACTTCTTGGGTCAGTTCTCTGTTTCCTAAAAGCTAGCACCAAAAAGGAGATCAGTGGGATAAATCATGGTAGGATACCCATGACCCCATCCTTGGAAACATTCCCAGTCAGATTGGATGAGACTCTGGGCAGCCTGGTCCTGTCAATGCTCATGGCAAGTGTGTTGGAGGTACCTCCCAACTCCAAACAAAACTATGATTCTATGATATCTGCACAGCACTGGACATCCACCAGTTTTGCATTCCATTCACTGTCACAGGCTCTTAGGATTTTCAGGATGGCAGTTTCCCTCTTCTGTCTGTCTATGCCATGGTAAGTGCTTTCCATTGCTGGAACAGCAAAGGTCCTTATGGAGGTTCTTGAGGAAAAGATGAGAAAAAAAACTTGATACTGCCTTATTTGCACCTGTATTTGGATAGGGAATAGATACCTGGCTGTAGGCCACACCAACGAAGTTGGGCTACAGCCATTTCAAATCTCAGCACAGCAACAATCTCCTTTCCTCCCTGTCAGCCTTTGTGCATGCACAAGCTGTCAGAGTAAAGTGACATTCTGCTCCTCTTCTCCCTGGCATGCACTCCTGAGATAAATATCTGTCCTGAGGTATTTAGGGGACCTGGAAACCCCCGTAAACAACAGGGACGTAAGATAGACATCAATGGATACTTTGCATATGATCACACACACAAAAAATTGCTATCTGCTTTTTTCAAGCTGTCTGCTAAAAATCAGCAAAGATCACCAGACAAAGGTATTTTAGAGATTTTCACTGTGTCCACAAAAGAGAGCTAGACTTCTGAAATGGCAGAATTGTGAATGAATAATTCCTGCTCTAAAAGAATTACTTACTCTGGGAACCACATGGTAAGGCATGAAAGAGTTTTGGCAGTTTTTTCATCAGTTCTACCAATAAAACAACATAATATTTCATAAAAAGACAACACTAATTTTTCTTAGCATTTAGATTGTTTTTCTTATTGACTCTCTCAGGTTAAACAAATTCACTTTATTCCCACTCACTAGCTATCAGATACCTGAAATTCTGTCAAAACAGTTACAAATCCAAATATTAAGACACACTGTTCATTATCTAGAAAAAATCAAAGCATTAAATTTATGATGAAAAGAAATCTAATAACCAGTAAAACCACAGTGTCTTGGGTTAGGTAACCAAAATATTTGTATTCTGTTTCATCTGTTGTAAAAGCAGGTATTTCTTTTATCTCTTGTAACTCCAGGGAGGAGGGGGGCAGATGCCTTCTGATAATGGGCCAGCTGTTAAAACCAGGTGGGGCAGTGTTTCTTATCTCCTTCACCACCTGTCCATCCTCCAGGGGATATCTTCTGCTAATGGGCCATTAAGGCTCATCAAGGACATGACACATTACATCATCCCATTGTGAGATGCTCCACCCAGTGTGGGGGGGCCAACCTTTCCTACCTAGATAAAAACTGAGACTCAGGAACAGCTGGCAATTCTGGTTTTTTCCACCTGAGGAAGACCGGACCCATCTCTCTGCCACTGGACCTTTCTACTGGACCATCTCTGATCCACAGAACCACATCTGTTACTCCAGAAGCATTCATTTGGACTGCTACCAACACCCTTACCAAGAGGCTGTCAGGTCATATCCCTGACCCTGTAAGGATTCTCCAGGATTTTTTGTTTTGCTTGCTTGCTTGTCTTTGTACTACTACATTTGTAGTAGTACAAATGACTAAATGTGACAAACATTTATTCCTATTAAAGAACTGCTACTCCTATTCCTGTATCTTTGCCTGAAAGCCCCTAGCTGCAAAATCATAATAATTTGGAGGGGAGGGGAGCGACATTCTCCATTCCAAGGGAAGCTCTAGCTTTCCCTGGTAGACAACTGTCTTTCAAAACCAAAACACACAGAGAGAAGAAAGCTAGAGGCAACACATGGCATGTAGCTCAGAGCATTAATAAAACCCCAAACAAAAGTGTTTATAGCTGTGAAATTTTAAAATTATACAATATGTATATGTCACACTCAAGCTGTGGCACTCATGTGCTAATGGCAATTACCAGACCTTGATGATAACATCAGTCCCTCCTAAGGAAAAGAAAGTGTTTGAAATTGTTTGATGAGGATTCACTTGATTGTTAACAAATTATTTCCACCAGAGAATATTATTTTGGGGGAGGAAAGCCCTGACTTCAGAAGACATTTGGAATGACAGAATCACAGAATGGTTTGGGTTGGAAGGGACCTTAAAAGAGCATCTAGTTCCAACTCCCTGCAACAGGCACAGACAGCTTCCACTAGACCAGGCTGCTCAGAGCCCAGTCTGGCCCTGAAAAATTTTAGGGATGGAGCATTCACAGTTTCTCTGGGATATTTGTGCCAGCTTCTCACCACTTTGACAGTCAAGAATTTCTTCCTGATAAATAATCTAAAACTGTCTTATTTCAGTTAGAAGTTGTTTTTCAGAGATTGTGAAAATTCATTTTCAAAAAGTGTGAAATGCAAAGAAGACATGGATTGGATTACTCAGAGAAAGGAGAAACCTTTTTTTTAGATCAGGGGACCAAACAGAAAGAAAGTGAGGCCTCTGGGTATTGATTTGAAGAAGCTTAGTAGTTCTCAGCTCTGGCCATACACCAGTGTCTTTGGTGTCACTGTCAATGCGGCTAGTCTTTCCCAGAGGAATGTTTTTCTCTTATATGTATTGTTAGATACTTGCATTCAGCAAAATCCTGAGTTGCAGCATTACCTTCCCCAGATATTGTAGTGATTGTTTTTACAAAGATTTTAAAAAGAGATATCGCTATTACCCAGTGGAAACTGAAGAAATTTAAATAATCCCTCCTCTTGTCCTTGCAGCAAATTCTTACTGCAGAGAAAGCTGCTCTGTGTCCCAGACGAGATGAACAGTCACTCCAGTTTTAAGGCAGTTAAATGAGAAGTTCCCATGAATTAAACCAAAACTAGGGGCAACAGTAAGCAATAGCCATGGCAGAGAAGAGTTGATACTGAGAAAGTAATATCTCCAGTGAGTAAGCAAGGATTAGGAAAAAACTCTGAAATGAGAGCTTGGTCATAAGCTCTCTATTGCCTAACCCATCAAATATTACTTGTTTATCCCCAGACAGATGATACACCATTTTTTCTTTTAACTGTCAAAAAGTCAGTGTCCCTACACAGCAGATGGCAAATGCTACTCCATTATCTTTTCTCACACACAGTGGGATATTTGGGCCATGCTTTAGCTAACAGGATTTGGCAGACCACCAGGAAAAAAATTCACGTTAAAATTAAGACTTTCATTTTTTTTACCATTGGTTTCACAAGATCAGAATCTTCAGACTAGGCTATCAGAAAATTGTTTGACAGAGAAGAGATAAAAATCCACAGGCATCCAAGGAAAGATATTCAGTGCAAACCTAGATGAATGAAAAATGCAGAAGACCTGTTAAATTGTGTAATCATTTGGGTGAGGCTGAATTTTTCCAGCTACCTCTAGGAAAGGTGTAGAGAAGGCAGAGCCAGGCCAACCTCAGCTAGGGGAAAGAAGATCTCTGGTCACCAAGAAAGTGGTCAAACACCAGGACAGGAGCCCAAGAGCTTGTAAAGTTTCCAGCCTTGCAGGTATTTGAATCCAGCATGCCAAAGCAACCTGAATCAGATGGTCCTGTTGCAAAAGGCATATTTGGACCACAAAAGGGACCAGATACCTCCAGGGGTCCTTTCCAACCTGCATCACTTGATTGATTCTACCTCTTACGTTCAATTATTACATGCATCCATCAATCCAGTTCTCTTATCATAACACTCATTTTAAGCGCAGGAATTTTGCCTTAGCAACATTCAGTGAAACACCAGGATTCTTTACAGAAAGAATCCACTAGGAAACACCTTCAAAGAGTCTGAATTTTTTTTAAAAAATCCCATATTTTCAAAGAGCTTTTCTCAGGTAAATCTAAGTTGGCAGATTTTTTGAGGGAACGGTAATTTTTCCAAACACTTTTAGCTAACAAGCTACTGGCACAGAATCAACATTCCTGAATAATTTAGTGCTGTTAAACTATTCTACCACCTGCATCTATTATTCTCCCATTTTAACAACAAAGTTCACTCACCTGAGTAAGCCAAAACCAAAGCTCCCTGTTTATTTTGTGCAAACACCAGGAGGTTTGTGCTACTCATTTTTACATTTGCTGCTAAAATCATTAATATGTTTCATTTCCTGGACTGTGACATCAGTGTCACAGCATGCATTCCTCTGAACAAAATGCTAGGACCACACAGCAGGAGACAAAACTGTGTCTGAATTTTGTCTTTTGTCTGAGACAAAAGTTGTGTGCTGAATTACTGAGAATACATCATCTGTTGTCATGATATTGTTACTCTGCAAAGCAGTCTGAACTAGGCCAAGGTACCCATTTGTACTAAAAACAACTTCTATCCAAGTTTTGTAAAAACAGCTTTGGACAGATAATCAGAACCATTACAAACTCTGAATGACCAGAATGCGCTGTGCAGAAAGTCTTTGAAAGTCCTGGTATAGAAATCCTCCCTTCTCCAAAGCCCACGGCTCCCTTAGCCTGGCTTTTGAGGTCACAGCTCTGCCACCTATTTTCTCTGTGACCTGAAAGAAGCGTTTGCTTCTCCTGCTGTCTCCATCCTCAATCTCCCAATACCAAGAGATACAGCCCCTGACCTGCTGGCTTTGGGGTGGGCTGCTATTAATCAGTAACCAGCAATCCTCCTCTGTTCATCAGCTTCGGAGATCTTTTGCAAACAGTTTTATCCTGGAGGATGTAATTTGAATGGTTTAATAGAGAAGTAGTTTTGGCAGGACACAGGCCTACACCTACTCCCCTAGTATGGCCTCCCAAAGGAACCTCTCTGCTTCCAACCTTGAACTGGATCTTTTTGTCTCTTTGACTCATTAACAGCCCCCAACAAAACTAACACGGACTTTTCACCATATAGTTAGCAGCATCTGAGGACAAAGAAGTCAAGATTTACTACATGTTAGCACTTCACAAATGATAGCCTTCTTTAGGGAAAATTAATCAAACCACAACATTTCTGAGTCTGTCTGCCTTCTGCAAGTGGTTTTCAAGATCATTCAGGAGTTGTGCAGCTGAATATGTCACTTTCTCTTGATGTTTTGAAGAATGACTCTACATATATGCAGAAAATACCACTGTCATAATTAAATAAAGTGAAAATGCTTCTGATTTGAGACAAGTCTCAGATTCTTTGTTTATACTAGTCCACAAGACTTCTTGAATGGTATGAGAATGCTCAGGCAGTGGTGTCACTTTTGAAAACTGTGTATTTGTTTAGAATCTGATTAAAAAGAGTTCCTTCAATTAATAACTCTAGATGGAAAGGTGGTTTTCCCCCCATTGTAGTTCACTCACCTTTTTTCATCTGCCTATAGTATATAGCTCCTAATTACTGTCTCACAGTAGACTGCCCTGCACTGGAGATCAGGTACATTGCTTTTTGAAGAGAAGTTTGCTGTTAATCAGTTTTTTACTTCTTGCTAAGGTACTCGACTGCTGACCAATCCCCATCCCACCACACTATGATATTGCTCTTGGATCACTTAGTGCTGTAATCATCAGTACCTTTTGCTGCAGGTAGCAATTTCACATAAAAAAGTTTTATCCTTCTCTGATACTAAAATATGCTCTCACTTTTCCATGTCCACTCTGAAAAAGTTTTATTCAGTCAAGTCTTTTTTTTCTATGAATGCAGAACGACATTACCATGGCCTGGCTGCTCACACCCACCACAAAATAACCAGAGTGAAATTCTCCTGCCTCACCGGCAGTACCATCAGCAGTGGTACAAATACCATAAAAGCAGGGAGCTATGGCAAATTGTGGACTTAGTTTCTTTGCAGTACCTGCATTGCTCACCTACCATTGCTTGGTCTTTGAGAAGTTCTTACAACACAGTCTCAGTTCTGACTTGATGGGAGTGACTGAGTCCTCCCTGATTTGAGAGAAACACCCCAGGTTTTCATGTGGGTAGAGGTGAAGTGTAGGGCAGGGGGTAGTTCACCTCACCCTCCCTCCACAGCAAGGAGGGAGAAAAATGTCTGGTACAGGCGGAGCAGCTGCTCAGCACACAGAAGGCTCACCAGAGGAAGGACTACTGTCAGGAATGCTTAAACGCATCCTCTTCATCTCAGCCATGGTAGTCCCTGAGCTAATTGAACATTTTCTACTTTAGTGTGCTGCTGGGATAGAGTTAATTTGCTTCACAGGGGCTAGTATGAGCTGTGTTGGTATTTGTGCAGAAAACAGTGTTGATAAAACAGGGATGTTTTCATTACTGCTGAGCAGGGCCTGCAGTGAGCAAAGGCCTTTTCTGCTCTTCAATCTACTCCACTAGTGAGCAGATAAGCAACCAGCTGCATAAGTTACTCAGAGGCCAAACAGTGGCTGTAAAACTTTACATGCAGTGGATCTTTGACTTGACACAGTTTCATGCTGTGTGAAGGGAACAAAGCAGCTTGTTAAAGAAAAAAAACAGAACACAGATAAATATTAAAGGTCAAGGAAAACATCCCAACTCTTCACTTTCCATGCAAAAACATAATAGGGGCTGAAAATACAAAAGCCCTCTGCTGAAGTCCAGAAAACTTGCCTTTTACTCACAGACAAGGAAATTAGCATTTTTTAAAAAAAAAATTGTAATCTTTAGCATGTTTAGGTTTCTTCTGGGACCTCACATAGTGTTAATAAAATCTTTCTCTGCTCTGGACAAAATGTCAGAAATGCCTATGTGTTCCAAAAGACAAGAAGTTTATCCTGTCCAGAACAAGAGTCACCACCTTAGATAAAAGCTGTATGCAGAAGAGAAAAAAAGTTTCCAATTTGCATCAAATTGCCCATACAGAAGTTCAACATTATAACTCAGTCCAGGCCTGTTGGATTTTCAGTGTATCAAAATTAATTACATACTTCAGAGCAATTTTGCATGAGCCAGTGACCTGTCTCCTTTGGAGGTCTATTTATACATTCAGACGCACTGAAGAATTACATTATTAAACATGCTGCAGAGAATACTAAAAATGGAGTGCTGACAAAAGTTTGCTTGGTTTGCACAGAAAATTCTGGCTTCTGCTCATGATCATTGTTATTACTTCAATCTGAATCACATACAGAAACAAACCTGTTGGAACAAGTCCAAAGGAGTCTGCAAAGATGGTGAGAAGGCTAGAAACAGGCTGAGAGAGTTGGAGTTGTTCAGTCTGGAAAAGAGAAGGCTCCAGAGAGACCTTAGAGACCCTTCCAGCAACTAAAGTGGTTCCATGAGAGCTGGAGAGGGATCTGTAGGACAAGGGCATGTTAGGAAGAGGGGTGATGGCTTCAAACCGAGAGGGGGCAGATCTAGATAAAATACGAGGAAGAAATTCTTGACTGTGAGGATGGTGAGGCCCTGGAACACATTTCCCAGACAAGCTGTGGCCATCCCTGCAAGTGTCCAAGGCCAGGATAGATGGCACCCTAAAAGATCTGGTCTAGCAGAAGTTGTCTCTGCCCAAGGCAGTGGAATTGGAACTTGATGGTTTTCAAGGACTGTTCCAACTCAAATGGATTTATATTTCTATGATTCTCTGATTATCTGCTAATGGAACACTGTGCCCTCTGCTACTGGCCAGAGTGCATTTAAAAAGTAGCTTTTTCCTTTTCTGTCATACTTCCTACCTCCAAAAAAAGAGTGCCCAGCACAATCTGAGATATTGTTCAGGACACTTCATACTCATGCCCTTTCTCAGGAGACTGACAATCCTCAGACATGAAATCCCAATCATAAAACCAGAGCAAGGTAATCAAACATGGTAGGCAGATTCTTAAGAAACAGAAATCAATACAACTCTGATGAAATCCTTGAAACTGCTCCAACAAATTAAGTAAAAAATGAAGGACCTGATCCACAGGCCAAATGGAATAATATGTTTTAATCTCTTTGAAGGAGTAGAATGTAGAGGTCAGCACTGAGAGATGTTACGTGTGTTTTAAAGCTGTCCATTTCTTCCATCACTTGCATTCCCTATATACCCTAACATTTCCCTTGATATCACACAGCCCCTTTCTATCAAAAATCCTCATGTCTTTTACACTGGTTCTCTAAAGCTTCTCAAACAGTGACAGAGTTTTGCAGAACACTGTTGAAGGTGATTTTGAAGAAGCTACCACAGAAGTGTGTTGCCTTATGGTTTGGCTGATGAAGTACATATTCCTCAAGACTGTCAATCAGACATGGTTTTGTGGAAATAAGACGTGCAGACCTGAGCATACTGACAAGAGATTTCTGCTGCAGTTACACACATTCAGATATGGGATTTCTGTTTGCCTGTATCAATATTCCTCTTATCTCCACCAGCTGGAGCTGTACTGTTGTCCTGGGTTGGCAGGCGACTTCTACTCTATATCCTACATCATGGGGCTATATTGTGTCTGGCAGTTGTTTTCTCTTTCCCTTCAGCGAGGACTGCGGCTGATAGGCGGGCCCTTGCTGGGGGGGGGGAAACGGCTGCGGGCTTTTTACTTTCACTTTTGGCTTGCGGCTTGCTGTGCTGGCTACCTGCTTGGCGTGCTTGCTGTTTGCTTGCTATTCTCACTATTCTTTGCTTTTTTTTTCCCTCTTCCTTTTTTCTTTTCCCTCCCCGAAGGTTAGGACCGGCTCTGGACTGACCTGACCTGAGGAAGTTCGGGAATTTCTAGGGCTCGACACAGAAGATCGGCGCCTCTTCCCACACAGTACCTGTTTCCTTCTTTTTTTCCTTTTGTGTGGGGAGTGTTGTTAATAAAATAGGTTTTTCCACTTTCCCTCCAAGGAGTTTTTCTTCCCTCCTGAACCCAGGTCTGGGAGTGGGGGAGAGGTGGTGGAGGTTTGTTTTAGGGGTTCTCCCCCTAATCTGTTCCAAAACGGGACAACTGTACACTAGATGACCATGTGTGATGGAGTGTCTGTGTATCACATTCTCCATGCAAAAATACTACTTCTACATTTGCTAAAAAAATACCTGGGTCTGTTTTCTTCTCGATTTCACCCAGCTAGAATATAAATCCCAGACCCAGGATAACACTTTTTTAGTCATTAGAACACAGAGGGTGACAGAAGATGAAAGAGAGTTTTGGTTTATGAAAAACCACAATGTAGGAATGAAATTTAAAATGTAAGCATGCTTCAGAATGCATTTGATACAGTACATGGCAGAAAGATAGAAGTTTGAAGTTTTCAAGGTATCACGTTTAAGGCAATCAATACCTCCTCTCCTCCAGCACTGTAACCTGACATGCCAGGAAGCCACATGAACACCAAAATTTTCAGCAACTGCACAATCAACAACAGGTTGGTAAAGGTCTTTCACAGCTTTACACCCGCAACTGATGGTGTGAGTTAACATGGTGTTAGCAACTGACCAGCACATGCTAGAAAAGGCAAGCATAAAATGCAAGATATCTGCATAACAGAAGTTTTGGGGACTGTTCCTAGGATAAGCATCATTGGGCCCACAGGAATTAACATGAATTGTCTTCCTGGAAGATAAAATCATAGAATGGTTAAGGCTGGAAAAGACTCCCAAGTTCATAGGGCTAATGCACTTGTCAATCACTACACCATCCAGTGCCCCACCCACACATCTTCGGAATACTTCCAGAGACAGTGATTCCATGGGCACCCTCCTCCAATGCCTGACCACACATTCAGTGAAGAATTTTTTTCCTAATATTGATACTAATTCTCCCTTGATGCAACTTGAGACCATTTCCTCTTGTCCTTTCACCCTGCAGCAGATTACAGGATCCAGGTCTTGCATACTACTGTGGGACATTTTGGAAAGACAGATGAAATGAAAACCCTGTAGTGAGATCATGATGAGATCAAGAGGAGATATATACCTGTAATGGTGCAGATCTCTAAGCCTTGTCTGTGCAGACAAGACATTTAAATGTTTTCTCCTGCTGATACCTAGGTCTAACAAAAAAGGAAAATAAATCTCATTCTGAGGAGATTAAAGTAAGAATACAGAACACACTTTGCCCTTTATTCGTGTCAGTCACTGCCACCTGTGTGAAGATTGTTCTCCAAACTATCTTGTCAGAATCTGCTTTTAATCACCTAGTGATTTATTTTGCAATGTATCAGTCTATGTTCTGTTCAACAGCTGATTTTTGCTCTGAAATAATTTGTATTATAAGAAATCTTCAAGGTGAACAAAATCAGGAAGCAATGTTAAAATAATTTAGAATATTGATTTGAAAGTAAAATAGATGAGTAAAGAACACATTTCTCACAGTTTTGTCTTAGTACTGCGTAGACACATTTTTTGCCTTGTCGCTTGCAGGCTGACAGCATCTATGCCATATTTTCCTCAGTGAATAGCAGGAGGGGAGGTTGGAATTAATATTTGTTTGGGTCTTTTATTCAAGCTAGTTCTATATAGTACACACCCAAAAGGCATGCATAAACTCCAATCTATATAAACCCTTGGTTTTCATCTCCTTTTCCAATGCAAATCCTGTTTCAGATTTGTCATCAGTTAACATCAGGAGAACCGAACACTCAGAATTCTGTGCATGGCACTGGTCTGTTTGTCAGTAGCAAAGGTAGCCAGCTCTAATCAGGAGCTAAACAAGGAGCTTTTAGAGATGGGCTTTACTCTGGCTCCAGCCTGGTAAGTATCAGATTGCATAGTTGAACAATTTAGCCTTTTGCTTGCCAGCTTTTTTTATTGAAGATTGTTCATTTATTGCCCCTCTGGGGTTTTTTTGTTCTAGTCCTTTGGGATAGCAGGGACAGCTGGATTCTTCCTCAGCCACACTGCTCATGTGTTTGGTTGTGAAAGGGCTTCTCTGGCTTCAGAAAGGCTATCCCAGTTTTAGTCTTCAGTGGAAACACAGTTGTTCAGTTAGCCATCCATGCAAAGTGCATTCTGCTCCCCACTCTGGAATATGGAATATGGTTCTAGACATCACTCTGTAAGGGCTTTTAGGTGTTTTCTGCTCATTGTGTCTGGGGTAGAGTTATATTCTTCCCAAGGGCTGGTACGAGGCTGTGTTTCAGATTTGTGCGGAACGCAGGGCTGATAATACAGCAGTTTTTGTTACTGCTGAGCAAGGCTTGCACAGAGCCAAGGCCTTATCTGCTCCTCCTGTAGCCAAATGGGGAGGCACCTGGGAGTACCTGGGAGTTTAGGAGTGGACAGAGCCAGCACAGATGATACAAAGTGACCAAAGGGACATTCTAGACCATATGGCATCATGCTCAGTGTGGGGAAGAAGAAGGAAGTGGGAGACATTTGGAGTTATGGTGTCTGTCTTGTGTTTATCTTTCCAGGTCAGCATTACATGTAACAGGGACCTGCACTGCTGGGTATGGCTGAACACCTGCCTGTCTGTGGTAAGCAGGAAATTTGATTCTTGTTTTGCTCTACTTACGTATGTGGGTTTTGCTTTCCCTATTAAGCTGTCTGTATCTCAACCTGTGAGTTTTCCAGCTTTTAGCCTTTTCATTCTTTTCCTCAATTCCTCTGGTGGGGGAGTGAGTGAGCTGCTGTGTGGGTCTGGACTGCTGACTGGGGTTAAACCACAACACCTCCTCAAACTGCTTTCAATGAGTCCATCAGTGTCACCCACAGCTTAATCTCCCCTGCTTCATGCTCTTTTTTTTTTTTTTTTGGTCGGTTTGCATTTGACTTTTCCATCTGATGCAATTTATAATCAGATTCTGACACCCGGGCTCTGGGTGACCTCAACTTCATTCATGGGTTTGTAAGTAAAGATCTCACATGATCACTCATACTCATTAAGGATATCCTGAATCCTTTAGGTAATCCAATTCAATTGCTCACTTTAATACCCTTGATTTGATTGTGTCAATTGAATGACACTAAACCAATGTTCTATTTCCAGGAAAATTCCCATTAAGATCAAAATAATTGTTCATGATTTCTTACTCTCTTATTTACAATAATAGTAAGGAGTTCAACACACACTAATTTATTTTGCTTCGTTTAGTTGCCTCTGCCTGATGAATCACCAAAGATCCCTAAAGACCAGAAAGAAAAAGCTGATAGCAACAAAACACAATCAGGTTTTGATTTTTTGCTTGCTCCCAGCTCAAACATACCTGCCTACCTCCTATGCTTCCACTCTGTCTACCCTACAAAAATGAGGGCTGTGGATGGCTCCCTGAGGACCTCTGCATCCATCATAAATTTCCGTTTGGCAGGAAAGAAAAAAAAAGGTGACTAACCACTAGTAGATGGCTGCGCAGGAGGGAGGAATCACTCAGCCCCTGATAAAGGGATGCTGACTGCAGGAAAAAGATGATAAAGCAAGATCCAGGTGGTGAGAAAATTTTATAAATATTCTTAATTGCTAACCAAACTGTCACAAGCACTTGTGTTATCGTGCCTATCTGCATCAATCACCTTGGAGAGAAACATTCAGGAAATGTAGCACTGCTAAATCCTCTGTTTATTGCTTGTTTGCAAAATGCTGCCTGCACCTATCTTGGATGCAGCTCCCAGGGACAAGTCCCCACTTTGTTCTCTTTGTACAGCAACAAGCAGTGTAAAAAAAAATCTGTAAAAAACCCCCAAAGCTGTAAACCACCTGGCTAACATGCTCTGTCAGAGAGATCTGGAATGGGATCCAATTAAACTCCTGAATCCAGCTCCATGCCTCAGTTATCAGGGAAATTTTGGCAGGCTTCAGACAAAGCAGCAGAGACATATAGCCTTTTGCTGCAGCTGCCAAAGCACAGAGCAGCTACAGCAGTCAGAGATGAGGTTTAGAAGGAAGGTTTCCTTTTCAAGCTTGTGTATCTTTCCAGGCAGTAAGATGGTCATATAAATCTGCAGAAAGGGTGAAAACATAATGCCAAGCCAACAGATTAATGTATTCACAAGGCGTTTCCTGCATGCTATGTTAATTCCAGAACAGAAAAGGCATTTTGAAAATTGGCATATGTACGATGTGTGGCATCTTAATTGGCTGTTAAGGTTAGAAGAACACTGATTAGGAAACAGTTAAAGTGTCTGTTAGTACCATAAACGGCTTCAAGCTTCAGGCAGCTTCAGTGTAGGCTCTAACTGCACATTTATTTACTGATATTACTGCAAACTTCCACAAGAAGGGGCCAGAAAGAAGGAAAAAACCTAGAACACCATGTAAAGAAGCTTTTGTGACAAACTGCTTAGCATTCTCCACTGCTGAGGTTAAGTCCTGGGGCATGTCAGAGTAAACCAAGAAACATTCTGAGGAGGCGTACCTCCATAAGGCTGCTTTGTTTCTCTAATTTTAGGATCCAGGCAGAGAGGATCAAAAAATAACAAAATCCATGAGACATTGACTTTGAAAAAAGAAACCTTCACAGACTCTGTCCAGGGAGAATAATTCAAGTCCGTAGGCACAATCCCCATTGCCCTCACACCTGTGACTTTCTACCAGTGCTGATACACATGATGCTGTCAAAATGATGATGGCTTGCATCTGTGTTTTTTACAAACATGAATGAAGACCAAACTGAAAGGGTGTTGGTCCTTTAGCCCTGCTCCTAAGAGTGTCTCTGCTACACTTTTCCCAATGCAACATAAAGTGTAAAGATGGAGATAAAAGAATATGCTGACATATGCCACATCAATGGCACACCTCTCTGTCAGATTTTTGGTGTATTTCTATCTCTGTCATCTTGTCAGTTGCATAAATCTATACTCACAATAATTAAAATCAAATCCTTGCTTTGCGCTCTCCAAGTTGCACCACACAGCGTTTTGCGCATTTTTCACCAAGATGGCTCAAGGGCAGACATCAAGAGAGCTACAAAAATGCAGCTTGTGGTCAAGTAATCAGAGCAATCACGGTGAGAAAACTGTCACTCCTCAGAGGAGCTAAATGTAGCTTGATTTTTCCAGCCCTTATTGTAAGAAGTAATTGCTGCTCTAGCATTTAATGCAAAAAATAATTCTTTTCTGGAGGCAAATCCCTGGCAGATGGAGACACAAGTTTTCAGCTTTGATTCTTCATTGTGGGATAATACCAAATGCAGAGCAAATACATCATGCATTCGTAGGACAGAACTGGTGAATAACAAAGCATTCAGAAAACACCTCAGAGACACACTTTTTTTTCAATTTATATATGTTCTTGTTAGAGAGCTTCTTCTTCAGCCTTTCCCCAACTGGCCATAGCAAGTCTTTCTCACTGCCTTGCTCTCACATGGTCAGATATTTTACTGTGTGCTGCGGAATGTCAGAGCTGTTTGACCTCTCCCTTTCTGAGAAGAAGTGGGTCCAATGATGAGAAAGTTTGAAAGTTATTAACACTCCATCCCTCTTCAGAGCTGATTAGCCAGTTACTCTGTCTGAAGGAACCCTATCATATTGAGAAATCAGGCCAAAGTACTACTTTCACAGTTTGGTGAGGACAGTGCATTCCTAGAAGTACATTTCAGAACAGGAAAACTGTCCTTCTTTAGCTTGATCACTTGCTCCCGCAGCAAAAGAGATCTCCAAAACCAGGCATGCCTGTAGGTGACGTCTGCTTGTAGCTGGCAGCCAGCTCTGCAGGAGCAGAGAAGGGGATATTCCAGGATATTCCCAGACTGCTCCACAACTAGGTTTGCTTTTGCCTTTGGCATAGCATACAGAGAACTAAGAATTATAATTAAAATAAATCTGAATTGCATGACTCCACATGTTTCCTAGAGTTCCACAACTTCTTAATGTCTTTTCTTCAAGATTACTCTAGATTTGTGAATTTAAGCAGATGTCCTAGTTTGACGGACAGGTGTCTGCTAGGGAAGGCAGGAGTCTCCCTTGGAATGGAGAATATAATTATTATTACGAATTATTATATTTTTGAAATTAAGGGGCTCTCAGGCAAAGATACAAGGATCGGAATAACAGTTCTTTACTAGTATGTGTAACAAGGCAAACAAACAACAATAACTATGGTGTTAACAACAAAACAGAAGCCAGGAGCTTTGTGATGGCCTTCTTGGCCGAGCTGGGAAGGGATGGAGGAGAGGCTTTGCCTCACAGAACCCCGGGGCAGTCTGATCCCGGTGCCTCTGCAGGACTCTGAGAGCACCAAGCTGGAAGGGCAGGAATGAGCAGAAATCCTGGGCTGGTGGATGAGGTGTAGCAGAAGCTCTGCGGTGCTAGCTGGAACTGCTGGGACATCCTGGCAGGGCAGGGGGTGCGGGGCTACAGCGTAGCAAATGACTGAAGAAGCAGCAGGGGTGGGACAGCAGCGGCCCTGCTCCCAACAGGTCAGGAAAAGAAAAATGAGTTCAGGATTCCTGGACACACAAGCAGACGTGGTAGATCTCTAGGACCAGACTCTGGTGATGACAGTGAATTCTCTCTGCAGTAAGCAACAGCTTGACCCTGCTCCTTCTGATGCCAAGAATGAGCCCTGCTGCCCCTAGTCCTGTCCTTTTTCCTGCCCCCAAAAAATCTCATGGTATCTCTCCCTTCAGAGAAACTCCCAGAGGCAAAAGAAGTGTAGCCAGAGCTACACTCCTCTCCTGACTTTGGCCACTTCTTTTGTTTTGCTTAGGTACTCGTAAAATACTAGTAGTTTGTTTCCTAGCAACTTACAAACCAGAGAAAAAAATCTATAAGGAAGAAATCTTAATCCCAACAGCAGATCATGCCGAAGAATCAGCAAATAAGCAGATAATAATATTTAAGAATAACTGCTGAAAATGCTGCTGCTGAACAACTTCCTAAAATCAGAAGACACATAAAAGACTCTGAGTTTCATGAGAGAATAAATTTCAGCATAGGTTTGAGCACAGTTCCTCTTCCTTTGATAGCACATGCCGTCACTGGTAACAGAAAAGCAGTAAGGAAACTGGAGCTGGGAACAACCCTGGTGTCCCTGCGGAGCTGCAGTCACCTTCATCAGGACACATTGGGCTTTAATGAAACCACCTAGTTAGTATTTCTCCCTGCCAGTACCTAAACAGCTGCTGAACATGAGCCAGCAGTGAACCTATGTGACCAAGAAGACCATTGGCATCCTGGCCTGTATCAAGAATAATATCCAGCAGGACCAGGTCAGTGATTCTTGGCAACCTGAACTTGGCACTGGTTGGGCCATCTCTTGAGTACTGTGTCCAAGTTCTGGGCTCGTCAGCCTAGAAAGGACACTGTGGGACAGGAGCATGTCCAGAGAAGAGCAACAAGGGTGGAGAGGGGGCTGGAGCACAAGTCCTGTGAGCAGCTGAGGGAGCTGGGGGAGCTCAGCCTGGAGAAGAGGAGGCTCAGAGATGTTATCACTCTTTACAACTCCCTGACAGAAGGGTGCAGCCAGGTGGGGGTTAGGCTCTGCTCCCAGGATACAAGGGAAACAAGACAATAGGACACAGCCTTAAGCTGTACCAGGGGAAATTTAGGTTGGACATTAGGAAGAAATTCTTCACAGAAAGGGTGATAAGACACTGCAAGTGGCTGCGCAGGGAGGTGGGGGAGTCACAGTCCCAGGAGATGTTTAAAGAAGGACTGGATGTTGCACGCAGTGCCATGGTGTGGTTCACAAGGTGGTGTTGGCTCATAGGTTGGACTTGATGATCTCAAAGGTTTTTTCCAACCTAAATGATTCTGTGATTCTGTAAACAAGTAGGTCTGCTTGGCACTGCAACTGGAGTGAATAATTACCAATTTCCTGTCTCCCTCTTACTGGTGGGTGTTGCTGTGCCAGGTTTTGCTGCAGGGCAGCCACCAAGTTTCACTTGGACAGTCTGGGCTGTTTTCATGTTTTAATAAATTCTACCATCCCTTTGGGTAATTTCAAAAAAAACCCTTTCAAAAACAGAAATTTGACCAGCAAAGTCCCACCATGCTGGGCAGGCTGTGTGCTCAGACTGCAGTGATTCTTGAGAGCAGAAGCACTAGGAAATACAGCTCCAAATCCATGTTCTCTTTCTCTTCAAGCTGTGACAAAGCTGTGGAAAGAGGGAGTTGTGATTATTCAACCTGAAGAAGCCTGCAGGGAGACTTCATGCAGCCTCTCAATACTTGAACGGGGTTTGTAAAAAAGATGAGTGCCGCTGTGCTCCTCACAGAGCGCTGTCTCCATCTGCCCAGCCAGTCCGACACCACAGACATGCGGGGGACACTCCTCTGAATCCAGGGAACCAGAGGAGCAGCTAAAGGGGTCACGGGAGAGCCTTACAGTGTAGGCAGAGGAAGGAGTCTGACTCAGCTGGAGGGCAAAGTCCAAGACCTTCATTCAGTCCCAGCAGAGACTCCACGTCAGGAGAGCTACTCCAGCAGAGGAAGGAAACAAGGGAGACAGTGGCTTAACTGCAGGGGTGGTACAGAGGGAGGGGACAGACTATCTCCCAGTCAGAAACAATGTGGGAGTGGAATAGGGTTGGAGGGACATTCAGGGGAACAAACGAGAATGCTTGGGGAGGGTCCCCTTCTGTCCCTGCCCTATCACTCAACGCCCCTCTCAGAACCTTCTAGAAGCTGGGAGGAGCAGGTGACAGGCAAGGCCCAGAGGAGGGGAGCTGGGGGGAGCATGGGAGGATTGGTAGCTTAGAACATAACATTTTCGAAGAAACAGAGGGGAGAGAAGGGAACAAACCATTAACACAATACAACAGATGAGGACTGACTTTTTAGTAGGGCTGGTAGGGATAGGACAAGAACAAATAATTTCAAACTAAAAGAATGTAGATTTAGACTAGATATAGGGAAAATACTTTTTATGATGTGGATGGTGAAAAAGCTGCACAGATTGGTCAGAGAAACTGTGAGTGACCATTCCCAGGAAACATTCAAGGTCAGTCTGGATGCGAGTCCAAGCAACCTGAATAAGTGAAAAGTGTCCTTGTCGCATGGCAGGGGGCTTGGACTGATAGGACTCTAAAGGTTCCTTCCAGCTCAAATTATTTTGTGATTCTATAAGAAAATTTTCAATACACATGGCTATCTGTAAAGAGTGGATGATCCACTGACCTTATTGGCAGGAGTACAAACACCTGAAACAAGATGACTGTTCCTGTCTGGCTTAGTCTCCTCTTGCATGCTGCCATAAGGCAACAGATCACAACCTCTGAAACAGTGTTCAGCTCTGAAGTGAAGCTGGAGTCCAGACTTGGGCTGAATTGGCAAGCTGCAGTTCAGCAGGAGTGGTAGTGCCAGCTGAGGGGTTCATCTCCCTATTTCTGCTCCCCTAGATGTCACAGGAATAAATCCTCCACGGATTATGGAATGGGCTTGGCAGGGCAGCCTCAGGACACCCACATCCAGTGTCTTATCACAGTGTACTTGGGGTGCTATACTAAGTCTAGTGAGATGAAGCAGCAGGGTAACAGGGAAAAGGGAGGAAATGTAAAAAAGGGCAGCTGAGAGAGCCACAAATGCCCAAATGGGATCTGCACTTACCATGCCATAATGTTTCCTAACCTGGTCCTAAGCAGTTTTCCTGCACATAGGCAGCTTCTTGGCTGAATGCTCATTTCCGCTACAGTTTTACCTTCACTCATGAGGTTACCACGGAAACTTCTATGCCTGAGAGATTGGGAAGGCCAAGATGTATCCTAGAGAATACATAAATCAGTAAGCAGGGAAATAAGTCAGAAACAAGCAAGGGCTTCAGAAATGCACTTTTTTTCATGAAAGCAGCACCAGAACACACTAGAGAAGGCAAGAAAGTTGCTGTACACTAGCAGACACCTCCTGTTACAGGAGCAGAGCACTGGCTAGTCAAGAAGATGCTGAATTAAAAATTCTAGAGAGCACAAGGAAGAGATAATACCTTGCCATTAAAATGTTTCATCGTAAATATCATTCTAGAGTATGATCAACATCCAGCTTTCCCCAACCTTTCCCAGATAATACTTTTTCATTTCCCTCCTTTCCTAGTAGCATAAATTAGTTTTAACCAGCATCGCATATGGGAATAACTGTCCCGTGTCTTTCTTCTTCCTACACTGTTCTCATCCCCCCCTTTTTCTTACATGCACTCCAGTAAACCATAATTTGATTTCCTGCTTTGACATAATATGTGCATATGGGGATGCACTATGTGGTAGTAATTTTTTTTTCCTAAGAGTGGGAGACATATTGCACACAAAGAAGGGGATTCTGTCAAATGCACAGCTGTCAGATACTAGCAGCAGCACAGAGTAGCTCATTCCCTATGGGTCACAGACAAAAGACTGGGGAAGGAGTTGCAAAAGTGGATTTAATTCTTTCCCTTCCTCAGCTGTTTACCACTGTACTTAAAAAAACAAAACAAAACAAAACAAACAAAAAAAACCCAGTGTCTCTGTTTCATAAATATGGTGAAATACTTTACATGGTCATCTTGATTAAGTCACTGATGCTCCTAAAATAATTAAGATGCATAAAGGATTAATCTACTTTCTTAGGAAAGTACCTTCCTCTGAATACCTGACTCTCAGCTGCAGCATCTATACATCCTTTCTGCTGGGTGGCAATCACATGCTCACAGCATCAGCTATATTGAGTAAATCTTGGAAGCAGAACTAAGGATTTCACTGAGAACTTAAACTATCCTGCCACTGAATTGACCACTTCTCAGTGACCTTCAAGGAGGCAGCAGTTGCAGTATAGTGCTCCCAGATTAAAAAATGTGCATACAACCTTACTCTCAATGATGTCTGGGAGACTGGAGGTTAAAATTATGCCATTTGCAATTACTCTTTATAGAACATAACAGACACAGCCTGTGCTTAGACAAATAGAAAGCAATTACTTCTGTTGTTAACTAGGCCCTTTGATCACTTTGCTGCCTAAAAATTTGTTATTGTGATTTGATTTTATCAACTGTCGTTAATCCTTTCCTGGGGCGAAGTCTTTTTTACCATTTTTGTCCTAACGAAAAGACAGTCTCTGTCTTTCCAAAATCTTCTTTTCTTGTTTCATGACTTTTTCATGGTGTCAAGGTTGCATGTAAGTACCAGGGTTTTCATTAGTCAGGTATTTGCACAGCAAAGCTCGTGTTTGAATTTCTGCACAGGGGAGTAGGAAGTAGATATTTCCATGAAGACGAAAGGAAAGTGATACCAGGCAATGTGAGAAAGACAGCTCACAGAGATTCAGGAAAGTCAATTTGCAGCAAATCACTTTGTCAGAAGAGACACAGGACCAGGGCTGCTTCATATGTGGGGCACCTGCATTTCTCCAGCTTAACACATGGCATTTCAAAAACTTATTCTTGAATGTACCTTTAAGGAAAGGACTTTAAAGATCACCTCATTCTAAAGATCCTGCCACTGGGATTCTTCCTAGGTATGACACATATTTAAAACAACTCTTCATCTTTTCCCAAAATCTGTGACATTTTTATGCTGATCACTCCTTTCCCCCCAATGAAATACACCATTTGGGTCTTGAAACCAGTAAAAACAGGTTTGTCAAACTGCCTATATTGACCCATCAGACCAGTAAGCTGTTCTCCCAGATTCAGTTAGAAAAGGAAATCTTTGGGAAAAAAAACTTTTGATACTTGTGGTGGTGGGTTTTTGATAGGTTTGATAATCTATGGTTTGTTCCTGTTACGCCCCTGGTGTCTGGTTTATTTGGGGTTTACCCCAGATTTTCCCATCCCCTGTCCCCTTGTCCCCCTCTCCTAACCCTGCTCTGTGTTAACCTGGGGCCAATCACCTGCCTGTACCTTCCCCACCCCTCTGCCCCCCGGTGTAAATGTTAGCACGAGACCCACCTCTCTCTCTCTCCTGCACCACCTTGGAGAATAAAGACCTCTGTGAGAGAGACTTCTCTTACTCTTGCTTCTAACTTCAACACCAAAGATACACAGAAGGTGTAGAGGGCAGCTTTGCTCTGCACTGCCACTTGGACTGCAAGCAGTCCAAGGGCAGCCACTCTTGGCATCGATCTGGAATGGCTGCCCAATGGAATTCTCTGGCCCCTGGTGTCAGATACATTTGCTTGGTGTTGCCTGTCAACATTTAATAGCTCCAGAGCACTGGCTTTTGCTTTTTGTTTTCAGGATAACAATACTGGCAAAAGCTTACTGGGAACATGAGAGTTCTTATTATTATGCTGACTATTGATAAATGATAGATATACTTTTTAAAGTGGAAGGAAGAAACAGTTTAGGAAATTCAAGTAAATCAACATATGATGATTTTGTAACCCAAGTTACCAAGTCACAGATTTTACAGGATATCTCTGTTGCCAATAAAAAGACTGATATATATATAATCCATCCATGCCACAGAAAGGAGACCTTTGAGAATTTTGGCAGAGATTGTCATGGAAGAAGTTTTATGTTCATCAGAGAAAAAGCTGAAGCACAACTGGGACCTGGGCATCTTCATCAGATCCATAGGGAAGCTTTCCTGACAACATAAATTTGCATGCCCTGAAGCACCTTTAATATTCACTGAAGCTTAGATCAGTCTCTGAGTATGGCTGCGTGGATAAAAAGTCAGATGGAGCCACTCTGATGTCCAATGTCAGCTTCTAGTGATCAAAAAGACAGCTTGCCAAGTAGCATGGAAGGGGCATTGACTAGAAATGGAGAAGAACCACAGCATAAGTAAATTATTCTCTTTCATTTGTTCTGGCAAATTTATTAGTATTTATAAATACTGTGAAAGTCCAAATACTGCTGAATGGGTAAGTAATGCTAAAGAGTTGACATTGGTGAAAGGGATGATGATAAATGCAGGAAACAGCAGTAATTTTGCATGAGTAAAGCACCACAATGAGGAACACTTACAAGAGAAAAATTAGGTTCTACAAGAAGAACCACTGTGACCTGGAGTTGTAATTGCAAGGATTTCCCACAGCTTCCAAGATGAGAGAAATGTGTTTCGTTTTCTTTCAGCTCCTTGACACTTTCTGGTACTTCTCTTGAGTCATCTACATTGGTTTAAGCCATTTCTGCTGCAGAAATTAAATTTTTAGGCAGGTTTTCTTCACATGCTGTTGTCTGCTTATGGTAGTGTTTGAGTATCGTAACATTTATTTTAGATTTGCTGGTTTCACTGCGTGATTGAGTGTTTGAAATGGTGCACACTTGCCTTTTTTCAGTCTCAGAGTTCATCATGACAGATGTTTACCATTTGCACTATATAATGCTTTGTTAAATGGTTTCATAGAGCAACAGGACCTGTTTTCTGATGGAATTATTCTAAATGCTACACTCTGAGGAATGAGTGGAAACCTTTGAACCTGCAAAACAGAACCTGTCCAGGTAAGCTGAAAATTCAATATGCAGGAATAGACAAAAAGTTATCCAAGAACAGTGGGAAGGTAAGTTTACTTTTTTGGCATACTGAGAAGAACATAGCACTATACAAAAATCCTTCTGACTCCAAAGCAATGAAATGGCAAGGCATGTATGTTATAGGTTTAATAATCTATAGCTACTGTGTTATAAAACTTGGGCACATCCACCACCTTCCTTTTTTTAGCATTTAAACTTTTGCATCTGAAAGCTGCCTCTTCTAACTCCTGATTAAAATCAATATGACTACTAAAAGACATCTCAGCAGTCTGATAATAAAGTCTTCATTGAATAATGGAGATTTTAGGTAGCTTTATATTATGGGCACTAAAAATTGCTGTTCATTCTAGAAGGTAGAAGTCACAAATTTTATTAATAGCCTTTCACCTTCAAGCCCAAATATCTGAGAAATATTTAACTTCAGGCCCTAAGTTAACACTTCAATTTTATGGAAAGCAACACCTCCCTAAATTCTCTTCAATGAACAAGAATTAATTGCCCACATAGCTTAGTTGTTCTCTGTCTTTCTGCCTCCAACATTTAAACCCAGGTCTGAGCTACAGCATAGGAAGAGCCTGGAGCACACAGCCTGTGCTGGCACTGCAAACAGCTGGTAACATCTGCATCCTCACTTCTTTATTCTTAATTCTGTGAAAAAGGGATGAATGTGGAAGGGGAACACAGTGTGAACCACAGTGGCTAATGGCCTCCAGCTGCTGAAGCTGACCCAGCATCCAAGATCATTCCCAGCAGCACCTACTATTTCAACATGCATGTTCTTGTGAACAAGTTTAAAAGGTCAGAGGATTACACTAGGGTGAAAGGAAGAAATCCTATGCCTCAGGAGGACAAGTGAAATACGTTTGCCAGAGTTAGGGTCAGAGTTTTTCTGACTGAACTATTGTGAATATGGCACCTTGTATCCTCAAG
>OU383776.1:65771781-65938888 GCA_910950805.1 Acrocephalus scirpaceus scirpaceus | reverse complement strand
CTCCACAGGGCAATGGGTGGTTGTTGGCTGCCATCCCAAGTGCTCTGTAGCTGTGATGGCAGCTCTTCTGCTCTGCCAACACTTTGACTTGGGTGGTGATGGCTTGCACTTCTATACAAATGAGGGTATAAACATCCCTGGGTTGTGTATTGTTGGTTTTTTAAAGATTCCATTCATGGAAAGACATGGATCTGCTGGAACGGGTCCAGAGGAGGAGGCCAGGAAGATGCTCAAAGGGCTGGAGTGCCTCTCCTATGAAGACACACTGAGACAGTTGGGGTTGTTCATCCTGCAGAAGAAAAGATTCCAGGGAGACCTTAGAGCACTTTCTGGTACCTAAGGGAGTTACAACAGAGCTGGAGAGGGAGTTAAGGGTGTATAAATGTAGGATGAGGATTAATAGATTTAAACTAATGTCTTGGTTTGGAAAGACAGGTGTCTGCTAAGGAAGGCAGAAGACTCCCTTGAAGATGTAAACCCCCTCCCTCTGAATTATTGCAATTTTGAAATCCAGGGGCTCTCAGGCAAAGATATGGGAATAGGAATAACAATTCTTTACTAGGAAAATGAAAATAAAAATGCAGTAGTAGCAAAAAAACACTGACAGAGCCACAATATAACCCGACACATTGTTGGTCAAGGTGTTGGTAGCAGTCCAATTAGAATCATGGCTCCAGTCCTGGAGTGACAGATGTAGTTCTGTTGAAGCAACAATCCTGTAGAAGGGTGTAGTTTTCCTCTGAAGGTCCAGTGGTGGTGTAGACGGGTCTGAACCTCCCCTAGGAATCCAGTGGAAAACTGGCTGCTCTGGTGTTCTAAATCTCAGGTTTTTATCCAGGTAGGAATGCTTGGCTCCTCCCCTTGGGTGGAGCATCTCACAATGGGATGATGTAATTTTATCAGTCATGCAGGGAGCCTCAATGGCCCATTAACTAAGGATATCCCCCTGGAGGGAGGATGGGTCATGGAAGAGATAAAGAAACCCTTCCCCAACTGGTTTTAACAGATGGTAATAGAATACATACTTTTGGTTACATCTTGCATTGCAACCCAAGACAACTAAGAGAAGGTAGATTTAGATATAGGAAGGATATTTCTCTTCATGAGGATGGTGAACCACTGCCTCAGGTCGCTCTGAGAAACTATGGATGACCCATACTTGGAAACATTCAAGGCCAGGTTACATGGGGCTCTCAGCAACCTGGTCTAATGGAAGGTGTTCTGGCCCATGCCAGGGGCTTGGAATGAGATGATCTCTAAGGTCCCTTCCAATCCAAACCATTCCATGATTCTATGATTCGTCACCTTACGTTGTTCAGGGTGGCACAAAATCCCTGCCTGGTGATGATCTGGACTGATACACCTTTTCCTCGAAAGGGGGAGACAGTCAAATGCATATTCCTTATTTAGTGAGAGCTGCTGGATGAAGTCAGAATCAACAGCCACTGACTTTTCTTGTTTCTTGTCTCTGATTAACAAAAGCAGCCATCCTTCCTGCTGGTCAAGGCTTTCTGTTGTCTTTCATTTCCACAGAAAATTAAATACTTCAAAAAATGTGGGAATCCCTGTGCTGTGAAGGTACCATATGTTGCTCTGCTCATCCAGGGGATACCCATGGCCCTGACCCTAAATCTGAGCAAGACTGGCTGTAAAGCCAGAGCTGGCTTACACACGGCAAGACTGGAAATGCAACCTTCCCAGACCCACATATCAGAGCTGCAGATAGTAGTAAATCTGGAATGGTCTGTAGGAACTCCTTCTCAGGCCCCCTCCTTCCATTGTAATATCTCTTAAAAAAAAAAAAAAAAAAAAAAAGAGAGAGAGAGAAGAAAAAGAAGAAAAGTCAATGCTGGTTGAGCCATCACTCAGATAATTCCTTGAAGCAGGAGGGAAGCACTGAGGCTGACTTTTTTGCTATCCTGTGGTCAGCACTCACTGACAGAATGAGGTTGTTCTCAAACAGTACCTTCTAAAGAAGTTATTGTTCCAGCTACATTTATAATGGTTAAATCCCCAGACTTCACAATCAACCTTTCTGGAGCTCCATTCCTCATGGCTAATGGAAAATATGCTTTGCCAGAAGAGCGAGCAGGTTAATATCAAAACCTGTTAAATGAAGCAGCTACCCTGAATGCTCTTGTGAGTTTAATGACATATTTTTCCACTGATCTACATGACCTCTTTGATGTAAGATTACCCAACTGCCAGATTAGTTCAGGCCCCAGATTCCTGACCCACCATTATGACTTCTGCACTTAATTCTCAGCTTCTGCACAAGGATGCTGTTGTTAAAGAAATAACAAATGACAGTGCAATTAAATCAAAAATATCATCTTTTCTTAATAGTCTACTTTCTAGAGAGCTGTCCTACAAACTTAAAATTAGTTTTAAACTTCAGGCACTGTAGTTAGGCTGAGCACAGAGAAACAGAGAAATTTATCTTGACATTTGTTCTGATGCAAACCTCACTGCTTAGGGGCATCACAGTAGCCTTTGAGCTCTGTAGTGGAGCCATGAGTAAGCAGATGAGCACAGAGGGGGAAGTTTCTGCACAGGAAAGAAGTAGAGTGGACAGGGTGTGATCAAGTCCTCAGCTGATATAAAGACAACTCATTTTCAGTTAGTGGGAAATGATTTCCTTGCTAAAGGGCTTTTTAAATTACTCCTACACCAGAGAAAAGAAAAATGTTAGACACTGGCTGATACACCTGACAACTGTTTGTGCCCTAATGTTGGCAGTTGAGGTTTTCCAAAGCTTCTCCTAGTCCTTCACAGTCTTGTGCAAACTGGACAAGGACTTTTTGTAGCAAATGACTACTGTGAATAACTGATAGCTTGGACTTGTAGCCGTGAGATGACAAGCAGTGGGACTGGATTGGGACACAAATACATGAATGGTGAGGTGGCACAAGTGTGCATCTTTTGGCCCTTCCCTAGAGCAGCACCTGAGACCAGCAAGGACTGGGACTGGGAGTTTGGTTAGGCAACAGTGCTCAGCCCCCAAAGCCGCTAGACCTCGAAGGAGCATCTGCAAAATGTTACAAGGACGCTCCATTTGGTCTCTGTAGATACAGGGGTGGACTGCTCTTATCCTGTTTTCCTGAGGCCATAACCAGGCACCATTCAAATGGTGACAGCAGAGAGGTGGGCTTTTTCACTCTCTTGCTCCAGCTGCCATGCCAAGGGCAGGGCAAACTGCCAGCTAACCCCAGACAGCCCTACTTACATCATCAGCATTGACCTTATTAACCATTTTCACATCTCTCAATCTTTCATTGCATCATGCCTGTACCTTCTTATGTCCACCTCAGTTTCCTCACAAATCAACAACTTCAAATTCCTTTTTCCTGCCAGACACCAAATTTGATATTTTTGTTACCTGTCTGATGTGATATACCTGATAGAGTTACATGGGTTTGGCAGCTTTACAAGGCTGTCTTTCCCTAAAGGTCTTTAGTGCTCCCCACAGTTATCTGTGGAGTTTGGCTAGGTGTCACACAACAACCCCTCAGCTGCCTATGATATCTGTCCGTCCATCCATCCTCTGTGGCACCACCTGTCAGTGTCTCACAGTGGAATCATTCAATAATTTGGGTTGGAAGCGACCTTTAAAGCCCAACTAGTCTGACAACCCTGCATAAGCAAGGGCATTTTCAAACTAGATCAGGTTGCTCAGGACCCCATTCAACTTGACACTGAACGTTTCAAGAGATGGGGCATCTACCTGTCCAACAGCTTTACCATGGCCATAATTTTTCCACATCCTGATTAGCTCAGTTAGCCTCTGGCCAGAGTCCAGCTAATGCTGCGATTATTTGTCTGCATGTCTAGCAATGATTTTTAGTGCAAGTCTTGTAGCATGGGTCTAAATAGCTCAGTAAGGATGCTTGACTGTTCATCCTTAGAGATCAGACTAAAATGCACATAGAATTTTGTGTTTTCCTTTTAGGATGAAAAGGTCCAGAAATACACTGATGGATTACATGATCAGAAGGATTTACCCAGCTCATGGATGCTGCTGGACTTCAGCTTAAGGTGCAATTGCAACATGAACAAATACAATCAAGTGAAACACCATCAACCTTGCACAGGCCACCAGATTCATGCCCTTTGCTTTAAAATTTCACTAATACATCAAAATTAGTTGGCTGCCTTTTGGCGCAAAATCTGCTCACCCTCTGATCAACCTCCAAAAACTGAATATGCTTTTTAAAACAATATCCAAAAGTAAGAAAAGTTATGGAACAGGAATGACTAGCTCTCAGTACTAGAATAGAATCCCACTAAGTATGAATGTTACCTAAAGAGAGAGCGAAGTTCAACATGTTCATACAAGAATTAAGAAAACTAATGTAAATTGAAAACACATGAAAATTTACTAGGAAAAATCTTCCATAGCTTGGTTAGAAGCTAAAATCTACTTCAGCAAAAAAAGAGAGACAAGTTAAGCTCCTGTGAGTTGATATGAAAATATGTAAGTAGCAGGGTTACAAATTTAGCTAAATTGGTACACCTTTGTGTACAACAGCCCTTCTTCCTAGATCTGCAACACAGCCAAATCTGAAACTGCCAGTAATTTTTTTTATTATTATTTTTATTCTTTCTATGCTATGTGGAAAAGAGTTTATTCTTAAGGTACTTAAGTAGTAAAAAATTTGGGTTCAAATAATGTTCACAGAGAGGGTGTATACTGACTTAGGCCAAGAGATAAAGGGCAATAGAGAAAACTGGGCTGCAATGCACATCTTGCTCTCAGATATTGTGGACTCTTTGTCTGGGGTTCTGGTTTAGGCACATACCAGAAAAAATATAGGGCATCTCCATTTAGGTTCAGATTCTGGTCTGTTCATCTCTTACTGTGCAATAATTATGAATTTGCTGTTATCCACATGGAGATGGCATCTTCTTTCTTGTTAGCAGGAAGATGCCAGAAATTTTAAGAAAACTTTAAAAAATGCTAAAAGCACCCCAAGATTTGAGTCACTTAAATGTGCTAGGGGAACTCCTCAAATGTGCTAGGGGAACAGCTTTCTAACTTACTGCTGAAGCATACTACCTGCCTACACCCGCTCTGCTTGAGCTTGCCTTCCAGTACACTTCACTATGCAAATATAATTTGCTATCAGAAAGCTACAAGATTGTTTTCCCAAACTTAGGTGTATCATACTCTATCAGCAGCCTTGTTTGGGTGTCTATATGTAAACATACAGAGGTAGTTCAGGTTTTATTTTGCTAGAAAGCATCAATCTGATGTTGAAAAGTAGAAAGCTGGTTCCTCTCTCCTTAAATAGTGAATAATTTGGATTATCCTCTGCCCTGCAAGGTGTGTTTCTCATTGTATTCACACCCCTCTTTGTTCCCATTCCCTGTTAATATTCTCCATGGTGAAGACTTTTGCTGTGTCACTGGCAGCTATAGGATTTTCATACCTGTAGCAGCAGTATGGCTCGTTAGAAATCAGTCTGTTCCCTCTCTGTGAGCTTTAACTCGTGTAGTATGCTTGAATCCTTTGCTGTCTGATAAGAAACTGGTCTTTGCATTTAGCCTACTGAGTGTTTAATGAGAAACAGCAGCTCCTATCACACGTTCCTGTGGCCAAAAGAGTCCATTTGAAGGAAGGTTTGGGTATGGCATTGTTTATGAAGCTGGTCTTCCCTGAAGCTGGAGTACTGTTATCTTACATTGGCATAACAGATGGTGCATTTTCCTGCGACTAATTAGCTATGCAGTACCTCATCTGCAAAGAATGAGGGGAAATCCTTGATGCTTCTCTGCTGCTATCTCTTCTCCCCAGGTCTGAGCAGTATTCCACCACAGACTCTAGTGGGTGGGAGACTACTGGTCTGGCAGAGTCCAGCAGAAAGGATTCCTGACCTATTTCAGGGCTTTGGCAGTTTGACAGGTCACTCATAGCTACTTATGAGAGGCTTGCTTGGGCTGCTGTTCAACTCAGGTGGACTTGGTCTCTCAGTCTGGCTGCTGTGAAGGCAGGCTTACAGAATCTCAGAATGGTTTGGATTGGAATGAACCTTTAAGGGCCACCTCATTCCAACCCCCTTGCCTTACACAGGGACACCCTCCACTTGATCAGTTTGCTCAGTGCTGTGCCCAGCCTGACCTTGAATGTTTCCAAGGATGGGACATGCACCATTTCTTATGGCACCTCTGCAGCCTGGCCAGTGCCTGATTTGGAGTTTCACATCAGGTCAGAGATGCTTCCTTCATAGCCCCTTGGGAATTTTCCAGATGTGATGGTGGCCTACTGAGGCCCCCTCAGATATTTGAGAAACTGATTTTTCTGTCTGTGATATAAAGTAAACATGAAAATATGGATTTTAAGAGACTTTAGTATTACAGCTGAGGAACATGGTCTATAAAAGGTGTTTCTGCCCATGGTAGTGGGGTTGAAACAAGATGGTTTTTAAAGTCTCTTACAATGCAAACCAATTCTGTGATTCTACAACACAGCAAGGAGCTCTGTTATTGAGATTACAATGGCTTACACAATTAAGTGTACTGCATTTCTTTAACCAGGAACATTTGTCACCAAAACAGTGGTATGGTTAAGTCTCTGACTAGCAATTAGGAGTGTGCATTTAATGCAATTTCAAGACAACAGGAGAAAATAAAGCATAGTGAAAACCAATCTGCCAGCATGAATTTGCTGCCAGGTCTGTAGCAGTCAGCCCCTGCTCTCCAAAGTGACACCTGACCTGCCACCATGGTTACACGCTTAACTTTAGGTTCTTCACAGACTTGTATCCTAATTTTGCTCAGGCAGGGCTAGAATTGGTAACCTGTCATTGCTGCCTGACAAGCATGTGGCAAAGATAATTAAGTGCAGTGTTCTTAGATAGAATGTATTCAGATAAAAAAAAAAAAAACAAACCACAAAACAAATCCCCAAATTAGTCCTAAAACTACTTTTTATTATACTGGTTGCAGACTTTTCACCTCTATGGCTTGTACACAAATCCTACAGCTGCAGTCTGGTCTGTGCATATGTATGTTGTCATTTTCTTGCTCTGTGCATCTAGAAGTGTGGGCTTGAATTAGGTGTGGCTGTTCTGGACAGAGAAATACTTAGAAGTTTTTTTTAATCTGGATTCAAAAAGCTATGCAAAAAAGTCTATACTTTTGCAACTGAAAAGACCATCAGGGCAAATTTATGGACAGATAGTAATAGTGGGCCTTAGGCTGAATTCTTGCGCACTAAGCTCTGATGTCACTTCATGTGAAAGTTTGTATGTATTCACGCTGCTGTGGAAAAAAGTCAAAAAAGTCAGATGGGGACACAGAAACACACTTGTCAGTTAGAGAGATAAAGCAAAAAGTGCTTATTCTTTCTGCTTTTTGAGGAAATTGTCTCCCAAAATTAGCAGCAAGTAAATGCAGGCTATATATAGCAAACACTTATGTTGTCACTACAAGAATTCTACTACAATACTTGATGGAGTAACATATCATTATGGTGACACAGATTGTCCTGGATGTCTGGATTGCATCTACCCAAACACTCAGGCATTCAGCATGTTCTGCAACTGGTTTCAGTGGAATGACTAATAACTCTAAGAGTCAGAATGTGAGATGTCTTATTGGAACTTCTAATGGAAAAGATAACCACGACTACCAGAAATTTAAAAATAAAAGGTAAAAACCAGCCCTCATGTTGAGTCCATGTGGCAAGTACGTGTCTGATGAATGTTGCTGCACTTGATCTTCCATAAAGATTTACAGACTGCTGAATTGCTGCAACCAGTCCTCAAACTCCAACAAGGATAAAGGAGCTGACAGATATCTATGCCTCCTACTGAATTATCATTGATCAAAAACTAAGATTTGTTGCTTTTAGCAGCAAAATATGAATCTTTCTCCTACAGTACACATCCTTCTGTCTTCTCTGCCTACTGCACAGAGCAGCAGATTGCCCACAGGATTTCACTACAAACATGGGTGTGAATTTTCCCAGCAAGTTGGGCAACACACTTTGGGTACCAGCTACACTCTGATTCAAAACATAAATGTGTAGTGATCTCTAAGAAGGAGATTAATATCTTCCAGGCTAGGCTTGCTTTTTCTGGGAAACTAATGCATACTGCAATCTGATTAACTGGGCCTCTCTAAAAATCCTACTCCAGGTCATGGTGCTTTAGCATGGTGCTAAAACAAGATATTTTGATTGTTCTTGAGGCAATGCATATTGATGAGAGACTGAATTAGTTTGTTTGCTGTGGGGTGGGGTCACGTCTGCTGAGACAGAGGATGCAGTTCCTCATATTTACTACTTAGCAAGTGCTTCTGGTAAAAGATTATTTGTGTTTACACTTCTCAGTTTGTTTTCTCTTTTGTTTGCTTGTTTAATTCTCAAATGTTCCTCCTAATAATACATCTTCTGGAACTGTCTGGCCTACTTTAGGCTAAAAATAGCCCTTGTTGCTACTGCTGTAGCTGCATGAAAGCCACACAACAACCACACTAGGAAAGAAAACCTCATACCCAGCTGAGCTTCCCTGAAATGACAAGTGGGTCAGAAATCCATATGACCAAAAAAGCAGGAGGAAAACAAATCAGGCCTTCCTGCTTTGCTTCTACTGGGCTTGGTGATGGCGTAAAGTGGGGAAAGAGCAGAAAGTTATGTGAGTGCTTTGATTTCCCTTTGCCTCCTCTACATCCACCAAGGACAATAGAAGCCTCCTTTGGAGAGAAACAATGGAAGAAACAATGAAACTGGAAAGATGGAAAGCTTGAAAAAAAATACATTCTCAGGTTAAGTTTCCACGCTATCATTCCTGAAATTCATATAATTTGATTGATCTCTTGGGTAAATATCAGCCTTTGGGTACGACCAGACCAAAGATACTGATGCTGTTGCACTGCTTAAATGAACAGATACCTCTCATCCTTCAGTGGGCTGTGCCTATGCTCCTGGTGTCTTACAAAGAAAAAGGGCTTTGGATAAGCAAACGTTTTCCTCTGCATTGCAGCAGACAAAACTTAACACTTCCCAAACCTTCAGTGAATAACTCTGCACTACTCATCTGGCTGCACTCCTTGGTCTGTGTGGCCCATGGTCCATACTGGTCAGACACAGTCTTAGTGGTGGTCCCTGGCAAGTCACTTCACTGCCATGTGGCATAGCACACCCTGTCCATGAAGTGGTGGGGTAATAAATACCCCAAATTGCTTCTGCAACATATCTTGGCAACTGAGGAAATAAATCCCACTGATCCACTGATAAAAATTATGTTGGCATGATTTACTCTAGCTTGTGGGTGCTATTTTTTTTTTCAATTTTACACTTTAAGGCATATTGACAAGAACATGCCACACACTTGTGGGAAGCCAGGGCTCTCTGCTCATTTGCAGTAGAGTAACTCTTGGGTCACTTTTTTCTTTGCCCTGCCAACTAGGAATTTAGCTTGAACGTAGTTGGCATGGTACCATTCTCAGTTATAGAAACACTTCAGTGAGTTGGAGGCAAATCTAAGACAGAGAAAGCACAAACTCCTCTCCTTGTGTTCTGAGTGCCTAAGGCAGTTTGTTGAGGACAAGATTCTGTTGGATACCATGAGTTCAGTGTCCCGGTAGCTCCCAGGTGAACAGGGCCATGGACAGCTCTAGGGTTCAGGACAAGACCGTGCAGCAGCGTCGCAGTCCTGCATGAGGCATGGGGAAGGGGGCACGCCAACCTCTGTCCCACTCCACTGTCACCCCTCTGCTCCAGGCTACAGGGCTCCTCTACCCAAGGTATCCCCGGGATTTTGGAGCACTAACACCGCTGCGAGTCACCCAGCCCGCATCCCTCTGTCCCCGATGCAGTTCTGCTGTAGTGATGCCGGCGAAGCCCCTGGAGCACCGTGCTCCGCGCGGCGGGACCGGAGCAGGAGCTACCGGCAGAGATGTCCGGCTGCCTCCGGCGTCCGCCGGCCACCGCCCAGCGCAGGTAGCGATGTCCCCGGACCCCGGACCCTGCTCCACCCCATAGGGAGGGAACAGCCCCAGGGAACGGGCCGAGCTGGGAAATCACGGCGGTTCTCGCCCCCTCCCCTCGCTTCTGCCCGCCCCTCCCGGCCGGCCCCTGTCGCCTCCCTCCGCCCCGGCGCCGGGCGGGGGCTGGGAGCCGGGTCCGGTGCCCGGGAAAGCAGAGGAGGAGCGGCGGCGGGAAGGGAGCTGAGCCTCCTCTCATCCGGGCAGCGTTGCGGGAAATCGAGGCGGGAAGAGTCGAGGAGGACGAGGAAGCAGTCGGCGCAGGGAGGGAGTCCCGGAGCCAGCCCTCCCCGCCGCGGCGGAGGGCGGACCACGATGCCCGGCCGGCGAGCGCTGCCTGCCCGCCCTCCTGGAGACCGCCGCCCGTAGCGGGGCCGCCGCGCCGCGGGGTGAGCGGGGCGGGGGGGCGGCGGGGGCCCGGCGGGGGATGCCCATGCGGGATCGGCGGACGCGGGGGCTGCGGGAGGCGGCGGGAGCCGGGGTGAGGCGAGGCGAGGCGAGGCGGCGGCTTCCCCGCGCCGTGCTGCAGAGCGGGCCGGCGTGCGGGATGCAGCGGGTCGGTGTTGGGGATGGCGGGAGCGGCGCGGGGGCATCGCCGCGTTTCCCGTGGCAGGTGCTGGGGGGCCCCTCTCCCGCCGTTTCCCTCGGGATTCCTCCCGGGAACACCCCCGAAAACACCTCCCGGGAAAGGGTTCCGCCGCCGAGCCGCGGGGCCGTGCGGGTGGGCTGCGGTTCGGGAGGAGGCTGCAGCGGCGGCAGCAGGGCGTGATGGACGCGCCGCATGCGGGGAGAGAGGCTTTGGAGCAGAGATGCTAAAATGTCACTGTGTGCAAACCCTGTCGGGTTTGGATGCTTTGAGAGACGCCTGACACTCGGTCTTTTTGCATCTGTGCAAAACCTCCATTTCTCCGGGAAGGGAGAGAAATGCCAGGTGTTTTGATCAGCTGTCAATGATAGCTTGCAGGCAGAGAGATGAGATTTCCAAGCTCTAAGGTTGTACAGTAGTTCTCTGGCTCCTTGTGGGTGAGTACTTGAGAAATGTATGTGTCAGAGTAACAGCGCTCGTCCTGCATGCGGTGTGGTCTTTTGTGGAGCGTGAAAGCACCTCAGACAGAGCAGGGGCCCCAGCAGGCATCCCCCCTACTGCAAATGAGGTGGGGTATGGTGAGAAAAAAACAGGGATCACGCATTTGTGCACAGATTTCAGCCTGTTTCCACTTGGACCCAAGACACAGGTTTATTTTAAAACCTTTCGTTCTTGTACAATGGGGGTTTTGTGCTTGCTTTGGGAAGGAAGGTTTGCGTAGAGTTACTGCAGAGGTTACCTCTGAGGCTGAGGCTACTCAGTGTGATTCCCCTCAGCCTTTGGATTTCAGGATCCCATTTAATCTGAGGACATTGCCCTGGACCTCCCCCTCTTTTAAGTCATCTCTGCTGCTCTCAGGTCTGATTTTTGGGTTGACTGTTTCTAAAAATAAAGACTGGTAAGACCTATGGAGAAGTCCTTTATGTATTTGTCCACAACTAACTGTGAATATAATGTACAGGAAGAGAATATACTTTCAAGGCTTGACACAGTGGAGGAGAAAGGACGAAATTTACATCAGCTGAGGAACTGTCAAGCAGTGTGAGCTATGACAATAGCTCCTTACTACCTTCCCATATTTATTTGGATTCCTTCCTTTCCTCCAACTTTTACTGCTGGTTCTCAACGTGGCATATTTCAATGTTGGCTTTTGCCCACTCTGGGTGGAAAACCAGTGATGCTGAAAAAGATAACTAAACCAACATATATCAGCAAGAATGATATCAAGTGGCGTTTCTCCTTTGATATGGTGGATGTGAACTTGTTTCAGCACATGTAGAATTACTACAAAAACCTGGTCAGAACTGTGCTGGTTGTTGGTGCTTATTAACCTGTTCAAACACACAATAAAGATATTTTTTTTTTTCTGATTGATGAGACGTCAGAGGAGAGAAGGAACTAGTGAAGAACCATATACTTAATTCCTCAGTCATACAGTCACATCTGCTTAGTTACAGAACCTTTTCCTTGGTGTGTAATTGGAGACATTTTGTCTGGCTTGAGAGAGTTCAGTAGCAGAAGTAGGAGATTTTTGAATTTTCAGTTGATTTTTTTATTTAGTACTGCACTTCAGTTTTCTTTGACAGATTTGGTTGTCATGAAAAACCTTGATTTTTTTTATTTTGCTCACTCTTCCCTGCCTCTTTGTTCAATGGTAAGAGTCTACCTACCATTGTATTTTGTGGGTTTTTTAAAATTGGCAGACATATCTATAATTATTACTTCCACCAGATAGTATGTTGAACTGATTAGCCTACTTTCTTGTGCTCTAGTTTTTCTTCTTAATACTTTATGCAGCCAAAAATATCTTACAGCTGTGTGGATAATACAACAGAATAGAGGACGTGCTTTTCCAATTGTGTTCACAAGGAGCTTTGGAATTCTCTTGTGGAATTGTCATTTATTGTGGTACTAGACCCTCAAGATACGCAAACTTCTCTAATGGAAAACAGCTACCTATCATCAGTGCTTAAAATTAACATTTCTTTATCCACTAATGCTGTTGTGTGTGTACTGGGTGAATTTAGGCTGAAAGAAACTTTTTCAGTTGGTGACTCTTCAAGAGTAAGATCTGCCTTCGAGATTATTTTCCCCTATCTTTGTTTCCTCAAAATAAAGGTAGAACAAAGATAAATTCTGTAGTGCTGATGCCAGAGGATTTACATGCCTGTCTTTTCACTCTATCCTCTGCCCAGCAAATCTGTGATCATGGTCAATTCTCCACTAGTTTTCACACAAGGGTGGTGAAATCAGCTGTGCCACCTTGTTCTGAGTGACTGAAACCGGAATGCTTATTTCTTAGGAAGTGAGTGAGGACACCCCAGATTTTGACTTCTTTTGAAATCTTTGATGTGTTTTAGACCATTGCTTCCAAGGTGAGAATCTGGTGTGACTTAAACCAGTTCAGTTGTGTTCTGTACTTGGCAGCTGGGAGGTAAGTTCTCCAGAACCTGCTGCATAGTGTCTAGTGTTGCACTGCCTGGTAGTAAGTGATGCTCTGTGCTTTGAATTTTCCAACTCTGGAGGAATTCCATGCTCGTCAGATAGCCCAACTTGATGTTACTTTGAATTCTTACGCCTGTACCGTTCACACATTCACAGGGCATTTTATTTAAACGTTTTGTTTTGTTTTTAATCTGATCACTGTAAAGACTGGGTGCCAGCATCAATTTGCAAACCCAGTTGTTTTCTGAAGAGCAGCTAAACACCACAGAGTTTTTAATAGATAGATGTTGGAATGGAGCATAAACACAAAAATAATGACCAGCATGTTTATTGCCATTGGTGTGCAAAGCTGGTGCTGCAGCTTGCTCACATATCCTCTCTTTGCTGTTTAGGTATTTTTGCTAGGTGTGCATGTCTAGAGCGAAACTTGCTCTTCAGTGGTGCTTTTCAGAAATGCTTGCTTGACAGCAGCTGAGAGACCCATTGTGAGGGGTATTGTCGTTCACAATGCATGTGCTGATTTTGAAAATCTCATGCTTTTGTAAAAATCGTGCTACCATCAAAGTCTATTGGATGGACATGGGTCTGAAAAGGAGAGGCTACAGAATCTGACTTCTACTATCTACTCCGAATAATCATTATCTGGATTGTTAGATATGGGGTCAGCATTCACCTGTTTTCTCCCTTTTTGGAAAACTGTTTTATTGGTAGCCTTTACCTGTCAAAACAGAGCTGAATAGCTAGCCTGTGTTGTAAACAATCAGATGTCTTTACAAAAGCATGTAGTGACAGGATGGGGGGAATGGCTCAAACTGAAACAGGGTAGGTTTAATTAGATTTTAGAAGAAAAAATGCTTACTCTGAGGGTGGGGAGGCACTGGAACAAGTTGCCTAGAGTTGTGGATGCCTCATACCTGGACGTGTTCAAGGGCACTGAGCAATCTGGTGTAGTGGAAGGTGGCCCTTCTCATGGCAGAGGGGTTGCAAGTAGATGGTCTTTAAAGGTCCCTTTTAACCCTATGATTCTGTGAATCACATGTAACACTGATGGGGGAAATTCCGCACAGTCATAGGGGAATGGAGGGTAGCATCATTCATATAGTTGAGTTGTTGCAATAATTTTTTCCCTAATAAGCAAGTGGATCAATGTCTGTCCAACCTTTTGAAGTATAAGGTAGCTTTCCTTACCCAAGTGGGTTTTGTATATTTTGTTTCAAAAGGGTCGAGCTTCATTAGTGCAGGGAGCAGGACATCCCGTAACAGTATGTGGAATGTGTTGTGGAGCTGCCATACTTTCTGGTTATAGTGAAAGTTGTACAGGAGTGATCAAGGACATAATTAGTCCGAAAGGGGTGGCCACAGGTAGAGGGGTGGGGACATACCATATATGATGGTTATATGTCTGATAGTGTTTTGATCCGTTTTCCTGAAGGATTTGTGCTGTGTTACTCTCATGTCTTAACCAGAATGAGAATTAGCTTCAAGACAGATCCATGTGCAGAAACATGCTGATAATCGATTTAACATCTCCTCTCTGGATCCTGAGGACCAGCTGTAAAAACTGTAAAGTCATGCCATTCATTGCCAAATAACAGAATTGTGTCTGCTAGATAGAGGTTTGAAGTTAGCTATGGGGCTTGGCTATCTTTTGCCTTTGAAGTAAGGTTTCTGCTTTTCTTGTTTTGAGGGTGTCAGTGTTATTCATGACCATACAGTGTGCCACACTGCCACACATCCTCTGCCCCTTTAAACCATTTGTTTAAATAGCCTTGACAATACATGCCTTCTTTGGCTCTTTGCTGTGCTCTAACAAGTGGGAGGCTGATCCTTTGCTCAGAAAAGTTATCCAGTGGAGGAGCAACATTTATCATTAATGGCTCTTGCCATTGAAGACAAAGATTTTACAGAAATCATGGCAAATGCCTGTGAGACAGCAACTAATACTTCTAATACCACCACTAATACCTCTAAGTCCACTGTTACAATTGCAGAAGGAGGAACTGATTTTGAAATTGAGCTCTGCACAATTGCAAAATCAAGCTTCATTCCTGTCTGAAAACAGATGATGTTTAAGTCTTCAGAAACATGTCTGAATCTCTTGCCTGGTTGGCCCTTGCAAAGGTTGCACATGAGTGGACCTGAATGCCACTTAGAGGTGGTCAAAGCTAACAGGTTTCTACAGAACCTGAGGGTTGTACTCTCTTAGAAGAACTGCTTTGTTGAGTAACTCAAACAGGAGCATGAGATTGCAGTGTGTAATTTCCAGATGTTTGCATTTTGCTGCTGAACTGAGGCTCCAGTTAATTTAGAATCCTGCTTCACCATCCATCAGTTTAAATCTATCAAAAGGAGAGGCGGAGAAAAAAAATCCAACTTCAATGGAAAAGCACACACTGCAAGAGGCAGTTGTATCACATTTGTATTCTGCTCTGTGCTTCTGTCACCCACGCTTGTAAAATACTCAGTGACAACAAAATGAAGTACATTTTATTTGCACATATACAATAATTTATTGTATTTGGTGAGTAATTGCAGATAGCTCTTCTATGGTAACTTGTTTTTCTGCTTGTTCCAGAATTTGTTCCATTCCTTGTGCATGGAGGGGGACATCTAGTAACACATGAACTGAAGAGAAACTAAGCTATTTGTTCTTAATCAACTGAGATATTTTGCAAGAAATTTGAAAATATAACTTTGTATAATGTAGCTGGGATTTTTGGAGCATCCCATGAGAATAATTTATGGGAGAAAGGCAAAGTATTGGAAAAATGAAGATTAAAGGATGTCTTCTCTAGAACACCTAAATCACCCTCTTCTGTGCCCAAAGCTTGCTTGTAATACCGATGAAACATGCTCACTAACCTGTCAGAATAACACTATTGTGATGGCAATGCTGTATTTGGATAAATGAAGTCAGAAAAACAATTTAGAGTTTATACAGTTTACAGAGTCTTGTGAAGAAGGCTTACCTCTTACAGAGCAAACCTGCTGTACCAGCTCATGGTCTCCTGTGCTAAAGCTCTCCTACCTTGTGATATACCATGGTCAGCAAGCAGGACAAGGGCAGGACAGCCTACAAAATACAGGGCTGTGGGATAACAGCCTTGTAGGCTGCCCCCAAATGCCATTTGTGGCAAATTGTCCCTAAATGTCTTTTTGTTTCTTTGTAAGGACCATGCCCACAGATTATTCCAAGCGCAGCAGTGCTTTTGATGGAGACATCTGATGAGGTGTTTTGCCATTCACTGTGCTGGGAATGTTGTTGATCAGCAGGGAAGACACACGTGTGCTGAACAGGAGTGTGTGCACCTCACTTTGGTGTGACTTAGGGAGATGTCCAGTGGCTCAAGCCATTGCTAGAACGCAGAACCACTGTTTGTAACCCATTGTGGTGAAAAGTGGAACAGATTTTACAGAACTGGTGTGAAAAATTATTTGTCACTAGATCACCGTAGCAGCTGGAGTATTTAGGGATTTGAACTGCTGGTAGAATGGGCTCCACCTTAAAAAATACATGGTGATCGTGGATATGGTTCTTAAAAGCAGGACCAGCTCAGGCAGAAGGAACCAGTTTCCAACATTATACTTCAGACACTGGGCTGAGTGAAGGGAATTTCAGTTCTCCACAGTGCAAATGTAAGCCACAAACTGATGAAGGTTTCACATCCTTGCATCACTCACACAAATTGTTCTCAGTTATCTGGAGAATACAGTGAATGTTATTTCAAAAGATGTGAGAAGATATAACACAATTTGCCAGTCATGAAAGCCATCGCAAGCAGGTAGTGTCTATCAGCAAATCAAGAAACATACCAGAAAAATAAAGTGCCATTCAAAACATACCCAGCTTCCTGAGGCTTTCACTGAGGCCCTACTATTTGCTGGCTGCACAGGCTATGTACTCTGAATGCAAACATAGAATCATAAAGCCACTGAGGCTGGAAAAGACCTGTAAGATCATCCATTCCAGCCATTAAGTGGTGTCCTGGCTTTATGGTTGTGGGTTGGTGCTGATCAGCATCAGCATCAGACAGGGCAGCCCTTTGGCACACCCTGTGGTTTTGGGAAAACTAGAAATGGGTCTCGAGTTGTGGCCACCACGTTACTACTCGAAGACTGCCAAAAAACCTCAAGAGACAAATCATTGTACATACCATTTCAACACTGCTACAGCAGTGAGTGGAGAGAAGCCATTGTTAAGGTGGGGTTGTCACACACAGTACATCTGCTGCGTGTACAGTACACAGTATATCTGCTGCTGCCCTCTTACATGCCACAGTGCATGCAGCCAGTGACCCAAATGCCTGAGAAACAGCTCAGAAACGTTCAGGTACCTGAGGTTAGATAAAGACCGCTTATCTAACCGGCAACCATGAAAGGAAAGAAAATGAGGGGTATGGTGATGTTCAGCTTGAGCTTTGTAGAGAAGCTGAAACAACAATGCTGAGGTGGTTAAAGGCCACGTTAATCTGCCCTGCTGCCCATCCCAGAGGAGGTGTAATCCACATCAAAGAGGCGGCACCTGGACAACCCATGGGCTGTCAGCAGGCTCAGCTCTTGGGGCTGGGGGAGCTGGCTGTGCACCATTTGCGTTGGCTCACAGATTATGCAAGGCAGTTGCAGAATATTACTAATTCACAGGTGATCAGGGAGAAAAGCTGTGCCTGTGCTGCAAGATATGATCTTTAAAGAGAAGCTGTTCAAGGACTTGTATGATTTGCGTGAGAGAGGAGGAAATTTTGACTAGAAATGGTTGGTCTACGGCTTTGTTTCTCTTATTCAAGCAGTTTCCATAGCAAAATAAATTTCTGCAACATACAGATTTCTGCCAGAAATTACTCAGATTTGAAAAGTTTTGGCTCAAAATATGAAGCAGAAATATTAAGCATACAATTTTTCCTTTTTTTTTTTTCTGAGGTCTTGTTCTATGTTTACTTAAAATTGCAAACATAAAATTATATACCACTTTGAATAGCATTACTGGGGGTGAGGGTTGTTTATTTTCTTCGTTTATTTCCAGTTGGGAGCGCAAGGGCTTTTCTGTTTTTCTGTATTGTATTAGTGCCACGAATTTGACAGAGAAGATTCTGCTTTTGACTTTGGAATTTAGAGAAGGGATATGGAGTTGGAAGTAGGAAAACAAATCAAGGATCTAGTGAAGGACCCCTGTGTCTGCTAATTATGTTTGTGTGTATATCTGTGTTCATTATTTGGATTTTTAGAGAGAATTTCATGAGTTTGTGGTTCAGTGATAGAAATAACTAGGAGCTGGGAAGAAAATTATTTTAGGTTGACCAAAGCCATAAGCTGTTTTTCTTACTAACAGGAGGAAGATAGGGTGTCATTTCAGATATACTGAAATATTTTATTTGCTTTGTATCGCTGTTTTATCTCTTTATGGCTTGCAGTTTCTTTGTGTAATTTTATTTACCCAGAGTTCAATTTTGAAACTATGCGCTAGATTTGATAGCCAAAATTGTGTTCCCCAGCCCCTCTGCTGCTCTTTCCTTTGGATTCAGCAGCCCCCTTAGGAGAATGGAAAGCACGGGTTCCAAAGAGCAGCAGCAGTGTGAACTGGGCACATGGCGCATTTATTCAGTATTGCCTGCGGTGCCTCAGGAAGTGACTGCATTTGTCCCTACAGAAAAAGCACTACCAAAGGCAGATTTTCCTGCCACTCTAACAGCTCTTGAAATAGAATAGAAAAAAAATAGACACTATTTTTTTATAAAATCTGTAACAATCTTGTTGCCTAAGCATGACATCAGACCTCACTTCAAATCACCATAGGAGTAATTATTAAGTTATTTACATGAAGAAATATTAATGTCAGTCTGAACAAAGAGCAACAGAAAGACACTCTGACTGGAATGGCAAAAAAAGAACAAAAACCATCAACCTCACTGTCGTCCTGCTGTTTTGTTCTCTAAATAAGAATATTTGGGTCAAGGAAATGGTATAGAAACTTGCTCACATTTTTGAACACCAGTAGCTTTGCATCTCTTGGCATGGCAGTCTGTATTTTCCAGTGCATAATGACCTGCAATTAATCTGCAGTCATTTATCCAATCAAATGCTCATGTCATTGGAATCAACACCAGTGGGGTGCTCAAAGGAAAACAAACCTCTTACGACATCAATTAATCCATTTCAAGAAGGAGCTCATTCTATAATGTCTTGAGCCCAGCAGCCCTATAAGCATTCTTTCAGTGTTCAAAAATAATTTGATTATCAGATAGCTGATGTTTGAGAATTACTATCAATAGTTTCAATTAATAATTGACATAAACTGTATTTCATCTCAGGTTAGACAACGTTAAATTAGGGATGGATGTTAGTACATCCCTGGTGATCTGGAGATAGGCCAAAAGTTCTGATACGTTGTTTATCACATGACTGAGATCTGTATTACTCACCCATGCCCAGGATGGCATCAACATCCACATCATCATTACCCTGACTTACCCTGTTGAACTGTGAGGGGTGTTTGCTTTGAAACAATTGTGTTACTGGTTGCCACAGTCCTGACAGCAGCTCAATGTCCACAATGTCTGTGCCCTCCTAGGACAGCACTTCCTGCCTCATCTCAGCTGCCTGGTGCAGTATTGCAAAGAGAGAGTGACAGCCAAAGGGGAGAATATTATACTTTCCTCAGGACAGTGTGGCAGTGGTGATGCTGATGCTACACATGCAGGGACTGACTTTTTTATTGTAGATACCAGCATTAGCAGCAAGGAAATTTCTGACAAAATTTGCATTTTTGTTCCCTAAGCATTTTTAAAAGTTCATTTCTGATACTAGAAATAGCTACTTGACTAGTGTTTTAGGACAGATTGTTTTTTGGTTTGCTTTCTTTAAGTCTTCATTTGCTTACCACACATCAAGTTACCTTGGCTAACATACAAGTCTTCTTCAGTCATTTCTTCTTGGGAAACTAACATCTTCATAACACTTTCTTAATGTTTCCATCCTTTTATAATGGTAAAGCTTCATTTATCTTAAGAGGAATTACTCCCTTGGCTTCATTTATACAGTAGAGACAATATCTGCTGCTCTCAGAGAATTGGTGTGATGGATATATCTCACAGTCATGAAAGATGACTTAATCTGGTCCAAAGTTATTCATGGGGTTCTTGGCTGAATAACTCAATGAAATGGTTTCACAAATCTAAAATGCACTCACCTGAGAGCAGATGTTTGGTTGCATTATTCGTCTTATGGAGCAAGAAAATTGGCTTCTAAGTGTGAGCAATGTGAGTTCCAAAGACAGGAGTACTTTGATAAACTGTAATTCAAAAGAACAGAATGATTTGTTGAGTGAGAGGCTACTTTTCATTATTCTTTTGATATGTACTTTCTGGTTTCAAAATTCCTGCTGAGATCATGCTGATTCCTGGTTCTAAGATGTTTGTCCTGGTATAGAGGGCTAGTAAAACAGCTGTTCAGCTTTAAATCCCATTACACAGATCTCATACTAAATTCTAACATGGAGTGCATGGAAGGCACACTTGCTGTTTGCAGTGATGTGGAATGAGGTGGAATGATTTTTAAAAAAATATTAATGTATTGTGGAACAACAAAACCCAATAATTTTAAAATTACCATTCCTCTTCCTTCTTAGTCAAAGTAGGGATGGATAGCCACAGCAAAATTCTGACTATTATTGCTTGTAGAATTTCATTTAGCTTTATGATCTTGAGCAGAAGCCAGCCAGCAATGCAGGTAATTTAAAAATAAATTTAAAAGGGAAAGTTTATTTATTTGTCTCTATTATAAAGCATTCAACAAGGGAAATAGAAATCAGGAATAAAATCTACACTGTTTTGCAGGAAGAGGTGAGTTAGTCAGTCAATGGTACATTAATCAGAACAGGACAATGGAGAGTAGCATCAGAAGGAGCACAGTGAGAGCACTTTCTTAAGTAAAGCTCATCACAGGACAGAAGAGTACATTTTGAGATTTGTGCATCATGCACCCCAGTGAAATGGTAGTATCAGTGCCTATATGGGTTTTACTGGCATTGAATGGCTTCATGAGCAGAGAGAGATGAAGGAGATCAGGATACCAGAATCCTCCCAGACTTCAGGCTAGCATGGGGTTTTTATGTGGTGCCTTGTCCCTTGTCATCTCCTCTGTCATTTTGTAATAGAAAAAAGCATTTTTCTCTCCTCTGTCCACACCCTTTGCCCTCAAACCAGATGTGTGAGATATGCACTTCAGGACTCAAACCAGTCATGTCCATTTCCATCATCCTCCTCAACAACATTTAATGTACCAGAACTTCCAAGTTTTTTTCTGCTTTAAATAAATACTTCAATGTGACTATCCAAGTTGTTGTGCAGCTCTTTTGAGGTGTGTTTCCTTACAGGTACTCAGTAACAAAGTGTTCAACAGCCTGGCTGCCAAGCATCAGGTCCTTTTCAGGTTTGTTCCCAGAAACTTCCCAGAGGAGTCTGGTGTTCTCTGACCATCTTGCTTGGATATTCAGCCTTCCAGCCTTGCCCTTCCTTAATACAATGGTCTTCTCAATCCTAATTTACCTTTGTCTCCTAGAGTTTTGATTCTGTCTGCCTATGATGATGACAGAAGGGGGAAACTAAAACTTCCTCAGTCACTGCGTTATGTTAGAAAAGTGAACTGAGATTACTGGGAAATACTAGTTAAGGCATTCTTGGCAGCAATTGCACCTTTTGAGGTTTTTTAAGCCATAAGGGCCTCAGTGAGAGACTCAAAGTTTTGTTCAAGCCATCAGTGATTCAAGACTGGTAGCTTTTTAAAAATTGTTTTGCTTTTAAGCCTTCAAACAGCTCTTCTGCTGGAAAGCTTTGTTGATAAGTTGTTAAGCACAGTGGGTAATGGAAGTCTTTCAGTTCAGGTGAGTGGCAGGTGGAAACTGAAAACTAATTTTCAGGACTTCTCTCTCCCTCTGCATTAGTGTAGCAGAAACAGTTCATGCCCTGTTTTACCAGTTTACTGTAAACAATGGGTGAATCTCTGACCAGTGACAGCTTTCAAACAACAGCTGAGGTGCTGAGAGGATGTAGCTCTTAGGCTGAAAGTTGTGCAAAACTCCACATTTAATGTATGCACATTATATCCATGTTTGAAGAGTATGAGTTACCTCAGACAGAGCTGGGATTTCAGTGGAGGGGAGAAGGCAAATAATGCTGTAAATAATGATGTAAAGTGGAGGTAGACAAAGAAGGGAAAGGAATGGAATGGTGTTAAAGGTAGTCATTTTGTGAGCATCAGTTTTTTTGGCAATGACAGAAATTTATAGGAATGAGAACTGGTCTCTCTTTATACCTTCCAGGCTGAGGAGAAGATGGGGTCCCCCCCAAATGGTGCTGGGGTGCATGAGGATAAATAAAGTCAATTACGATTATGTTTCAAGTCTTGCATCCAGGGGTATATACCGGAAATACTGGTATTTCCAGTACTCATTACAAAGGATGCCCTTCACCATTGACCAGAGCAATTGCTAGCCCTATTAAGGCTGCATATGAAAAGTGCTTTCCTATTTCAGACAAAACATCTCAGGAAATGGAAAAACCAAATGTTTACTGACTCACTCGTTCTTATGTGTTGCAGCAGTACTATATTTGCGCAGAAAGATAATTTCACAATTTGAAAAATTGGCTGCAATAAACTGCTTGCTAAAATGAAAAGCATCAAATCAAAAAGCTTTTCCAGAGTGGAGTAAGCTCAAACAATTTAGCAACTCATGCATATGTTAACACAGAATGTCCTATCTCTAAACCAGCCCTATACTGCAGAACTGTTATGTCAGGATTATGGCCATGCAGCTCATTTATTGGGTGCCCCTACAACACTTACAGCCTGTCTTGGTTTGAAAGACAGGTGTCTCCTGGGGAAGACAGAAGCCTCCCTTGGAATGGAGAATGTAAACCCCCTCCCTCCAAATTGTTATAGTTTTGAAATTAAGGGGCTCTCAGGCAAGGACATGAAGGGTAGGAATAACAGTTCTTTACTAGTATGTGTAACAAGGCAAACAAACAGCAATAACTATAGTGTTAACAACAAAACAGAACCAGGGACTTTGTGATGGCCTTCTCGGCCGAGCTGGGAAGGGATGGAGGAGAGGCTTTGCCTCACAGAACCCCGGGGCAGTCTGATCCCGGTGCCCCTGCAGGACTCTGAGGAGCACCAAGCTGGAAGGGCAGGAATGAGCAGAAATCCTGGGCTGGTGGATGAGGTGTAGCAGAAGCTCTGCTGTGGTAGCTGGAGCTGCAGGGGGATGTCCTGGCAGGGCAGGGGATGCGGGGCTACAACACAGAAAGGCTCAGAGCGGCGCCAAAGAGGCAGCGGGGGAGGGACAGTGGCTGCCAGCAGGGCAGGAGCAGGTGAGCTCAGAATTCTCAGGCACACAAGCCCTAAGACTGGACTTTGGTGGTAACAGAGAATTCTCCCTGCAGTAAGCAACAGGTTGACCCTGCTCCTTCCGATGCTGAGAGAGAGAGCAGCTGCCCCCAGCTCCATCTTTTACCTGCCCCCCAAAATCTCATGGTATGTCTCCCCTCGGAGAGAAACTATGCTACAATCCTCTCCCCACCTTAGCAACTTCTTTTGTTTTGCTTAAGTACCCATAAGTACCCAGTAGTTAGTTTCGTAGCAGCTTATGGGAAAATATTCTATAAGTAAAAAAGAAAGAAATCCAACCCCCAACACAGCTCTACTCTGCTACTGCTCTCAGAATACGCACTTGGTTTCACCTCCTATGCAAGTAGGAAGGGAGTTTCCTTTGTTAATATTCTAAACACAGTAATACGTCTTGTCTCAGGAACATCCTCTAAAAAGGCATCTGAGCTTTAAAAGTTTCTCTCTGTCTGCATGCAACTCATGGCACTGATCTGCTGACAATACCCTGGTTCATTGCAGGCAGTGGAGTTACACAAGTTTATAGCAGAAGATGGCTTATGTCTCATGTGAAGGGTGAAATATAATCCTACGCACACAGCCTAGGTTTTATGTACTGTACGGCATTAAGTGGGATGAAATTAGGCCAAATAGAACAGTAATTGTGTTTTCCTCTTGATTCCTGGTTTGCTCAGGTAAAGCAGTGATTAATGCAGGCACTCAGTCACTTTCTAATGGTTGTGTTACTTAAAAACTAATTTTCCGGAAATTTTCATTATGATGATAAAACTTGCACTCCCATCTTGGCCATTGTTACAGACCTGAAAATGAAATAGGAACAAAAAGTAAATGACAAAGTCTGTGTGTATCCACTTTTCATGTTACATTATAGATCTTTTGACATCAGCTCATTCACATTTGGAGAAGCTATGCTGCAAGAAACTTTCAGACCACCTTTCCCCTTACTGTTGCTATGTTTTTTCATAGAAGTTACTAGATCTTTGGTTCTCTTGAACTTACTAGCAAAGCTTCTACTGATTCAGTGAGGTCAGGGTTTGACCCACTATTCACAAGTGCTCCCCTCCCCTCAAATATAGAATCACAGATCATTAAGGCTGAAAAAGGCCTCTAGAGTCCAGTCCAACCTTTGATTGAACACTACCACATCTACCGCTAAACCATGTCCCTAAGCATCACATCTCCATTTTGAACACTTCCAGGGACAGTGATTCCACCACTTCCCTGGTCAGCCTGTTCCAGTGCTTGACCAATGTAGAAAACTTTCCTAATACCCGGCCTAAATCTGCCCTGGAACAACTTAAGTTTTATCTTACTAACATGAAAAAGGCTAATGCCTAAAATAAATAATTAAACAAGTGGACTATCTTGCCTTGATTTCAAATGTTTTCCAGGGGACATTTTCACAGTACAGTTCATTTAAAAGCAAATATGCTGTGCGTGCTGACAATGAACACAAATTTATCAAGACATTTCTGTTCCAGCCAGATGTGTGTTTGGCTGTTTTGAGTCAGCCCTCTGTGTATGCTCACCTCTTTTTTTTGCTGTCACCTTCCACTCTGCTTTGCTACTGTTGTCTCCCATCCTCACACTCTTACAGAAAGACAATCATCTCAAATTAGCTTCACTGCACAAAAAAAAACCAAAACAGCTTGAAGCTTTCTGGAATGTGTGGCATGACACTGAAGAGCTGCTAACACCAAGTGACTTCTTCAGGAAGTTTCATTTCTTGGTGATTTGGCCAGAAAGCAAGTGCTGGGGATATAAATTAGGTTGACAGAGGTAGAAAGGGTGGGTGCTCGGATGCATTTAGGTCACGAGTCTGCCTGTCAAGGGATTAGGAAGAGGTTGTAGGTAAGTTTATTATCCTGCAGTTTGCTGTCACCCACAGAGCACCTGGAGGCTGCTGCTGTCAGGTGGGATATTGAGTGTGATCCGTGACTGCTCTGATGCTTCTATACCAGTCCCAGTATTGGTGGTTGGAAGCACAATATATCTGCTGCTGAATGGGTACAGATCAGGCATCTGAGCTGCTCATATTTCCAGTGACTACTTGCTTCGTAAGCATCATTCTGAGTAGGGTACCTGAGAAAAATCAATCCTAATGTTGTCTTTTCAGAGCTTGAAGAAGCTTGAGGTGGGCTCTACAAGAGATATATGTTGTCTAGATGCAGATGAGAAAGGAGAGACTGGATAAAAGAATTACAGTGCTTTCAACAAAAGTGTTGGGAATTTACCAGAGAAATTTGTCTGAGGAATGGTGTTTTTATCATGGCTTAGACCATAGTACAGGCTGTTGTATCCCTCAAGGGTCCAGATAATATAAAGAAAATTAGCCTAGAAACAAAAAGCACTTAAAAATTTTAGTCTCACTTTGCTACCCACTTATTACTATTGTAAGACAGCTGAGTCTGCTAATGAGATATGCCAATTATAGAAGTTTTCTTTCTCAAAACTGTTGGGGAAAAATATTTTTGAGGTCAATTGCCTTGTCTTTTTTTTTTTCTTTCTTTCTTAATAAGAAGCTATGGTCCTTTTTAAAATATTTTTGAAAATAGGTTTTGAGGAAAGAAAAATTATCCTGGCCAAAAAGAAAAACATTTTCAAGAAAGCCAGCTTTATCCAGCACATGAAACTGAAAGGCAGTTCCCCTCTGTGCATGATGAAATGGAAGAAATTGAAAATTTAGAAAAAAATTTGTTACTATGAGAAAGTATATGAAATTAGTTCATGTGCCCTACAGTCTTCTCTTGTAGATTTTGTTTAACGTGGAGGTGTGTTTCTAAGTAGCAGGTTGCTCTTTTATCAAAAGGCTGTTACATAATTGATATGACTGCCATCCTTCTCTTCACATGAACACAGACTTCAAGTGGAACATTAACCAGTGTCACTTAAGTAGGTTCTCCTCTGGAGGGCCTGCAGTCCTTGGGTAAAAGGTGGGAGAGTATTGTGGCACTCCAGTGTTTTTTATCATCTCTGCCATTCCCTGTAAGGATATGTTTTCCTTTTTTGTTGAAAAATCTGCTCTTTGACCTATGCAGCTGCCTCAGGATCAGCTGTGAGTGCTGTTTTCTGCTGCCAGTCCAGATCTACCTTCTACATCCATAGTTGCACACAAGCCCAGCTGGAGATGCCAGGCCAGGCTCTGCTGAGACTTGCATCTCTGTCATCTCTGTGAAAGTTTGTGAAGAAGAGCAGAACTTAGCCCCGTGGGTTCTCTGATGGATTTCACTTGCCTGTGCCATGGGATTTTTTGTCTCTGCTACAAACTCACCCTTGAAACCTCTCTCTGCACTTACCTTCTACCCTCTTAGACTCTCTCTGGAAAAGCATCAAAGCTAACCTTTTCTGTCCTTCTGACTTCACACTGTACAATTATTTGCATTGGCCTTCTTTTTGCAGTGATACAAAAGACGTTTTACAACACATCTCACTCATGCTGTGAAACACTTCCATTTCACCACAGTCACAGTGGAGTGGTCTGTAGGAGTCAGGCAAAGCAAAGTTTGAATTACCTTTCCTTCCCTAAATGCAAAAGAGGGAATGCTGCACCAGTGGCGACTGTTCTGGTGATATGTAGCTACCACTCTGTGATGAGTAGCAGTACTTCTTCACCCTTCTTGTCACCCCTAAAAATGTTTGATAGGAAATGCTCCCTCAGCCACCGGGAAGCTTAGAGGTGAGATTAGTTTTAGAAATGCAGTTTTTTCAAAGCAATCAGATTTCTCAGTTAAGGTTTTAATTAATTTCAGTGTGCTTGATTAATCTTAGCACACAGTAAAGAGAAAGACTAATACACAGGAGTGGATTTTACTGTTAGCCCCTAATTCTTCTCTGTATTACAACACTCTGGTCCTCTGTGACCACTAATCCAGCCAAAGTATTTTGAGAGGAAAAGCCTCCTGTTTCACCCCAGTCTTGCCACCCTCATAGTCAAGAATGTCTTCCCAATATTTAAATCTATCCTCTTTCAGTTTAAAGCCATTGCCCCTTGTCCTGCCACTCCATGCCCTTCTTAGAAGTGTCCCTCTCCAGCTCTTTTCTAGCCCCTTTCAGTACTATGACATGCTCTTAAGTTCTAACCTTCTTTTGGCTGAACAATCCCAATTCTCTTAGTTTTCCTTTTTCTTTCTGACCAGCTTTGTTGTTTGAGAGTGATGGCACCACAAGACATTAGAGACCAACATTTGTCTTATAATTCAGCATACCTTGGATTGTATCAAACCTTTGAAGTTAATCCATTTTGCGTGATTAACTTTAAAATAGGTATTGTGTCATTTCTGGCAAGCTTTATGATTGGCATTGCTTTACAAGTGGAAAACCAGGTGGTTTGCTGCATTGAGGAAAGAAAATCATTGAAGGATGTAGTTAATTTTGTACCCTGGCAAGGACTGAAATTTTTCATTTAATAGATAGAGGCCAAAATCTCAGTCAGGAAAAAAGCCCTGGCTTCATCAAAGCCCTGCCAGTTTAACTGGAAGAAAGTAGAGCCTAGACAATACAAGCGCTGTAGCTGACCAGGACAAGAACAATAATTTGAGTTTGGTAATATTTTGGTAAGATGGAATTAGAGGGTTTTCAAGGAAGGCTTATAGTGTAAGGTACATTAATTATTACTCTCTTATTTTTCTTGTCATTCTCAAAGAAATGTCAGCTTGATTTAACAATTTTTAAAAAATATTTTATTTCTTGAACAAGGTTGTTAATTTGACATCATTTTGGAAGTTTCTGTGTTGGTTGAGTAAGGCAGAGATACACAGTGTGGTACTCATACACCTTTGGGCATTGTTTAGAAGCTTGTCAGAAATTCATTGTTTTTCTGAAAGGTGCTGTTCCATGTTCAGCTGTCTTCTACAGCCCACAGGGTGAAAGGAGCGGTTTAAACCAGAAGCATGGTTTGTTGCTGACTGGCATCTTTTAGAGACAGTTGGCAAGAGGTGAAAGAAAACTTCATGTGTTCAGTGTGCAGTACGGGCATTAACATCAGATGAAGTCTTCGGCTGTATAAGAAGATAAACTAGAAAAAACAAACTGAGAGGGAAGAAAGGAATTGATTCAGTCAGATTTAAGGTGATTGAGATTACATGACTGATTCACATGGGGCATGGGATGATAAGATGCTGTTTTGGGGCTTGTTATTTGGTGCACTGACTGCTACACTTGGGGGGATACCCAAAACTGTTGTTATGCTCTCTGGCTCTCCTAAGTTTCAATACAGATTCCATTTGTGAGATTCAGTATCTGTTCTGCTGTGCTCTTTATTCATTTACCATCCCTCAGAATAAGAGCCTTTCAGCTGCCTTATTCTCTGGTCCAGCTGTTCAGTCTCCCTTCCAGAGCTCTGCTACTGCAACTTACTTTACACTGAATAAATTGAAGTTGCTTCCTTTTCCCAGTAGGGCTGGATTTAATGTCAGATAAATATTCTGGATTATGTTTATTACAAAATACCTTACATTTTTAAGCGTTCATAGCATGTCGTGTTAATCTCTTGATGCCTAGCACAGATGAACTCCTGTTGGCTTCCGTACGTATGTTCTGAGTCCTGACTGCATGGATTCAGCAATACCAAACATAAAAACATATATTAAAAGTAGGGTGCTGTTTTACCTGCCGTTACTTCCTTTAACATCCAGTATTTCTTTATCTATCTAAAACCTTACCTGAGAAAGTTTAAGACACTATTGCAAGAAAACTGGGGCATGTAAAAAGAGGAGGCTACAAGCTCCTCTACACGTGAGTCACATAGTATAGAAGTAGCCTTAGCTGTGTTTCTTGTTCCAGTTGTGTCAACAAAGACCTGTTTTACTGTACAGAGACCAATTCAGTAGATGACTACTCCTTATAGTGCTTCCCTGTCCTGTCACTCATACTTGACTAGGTTGAAGAGAAAGAAGATCACAGGCAATGGTAAGCTTTGTGTCTGGGGGAAGAAGAATTGATATGGTGATGCAAATAATGCCCTGCAACCTCAAGAGCACAGGCTCAGCTATAACTGAGCCTCTAACCTTGCTGTATTGGGGGTGTCCTAGTCCCTCACAGATTTAGACCACTGAAAAACGGTACCTGCTACCACTGCCTTAGTTTGCAATCAGTTGTGAAGACACATAGAATGGAGTAAGTCTTCACATCTTAAGGACAATAAGGAAGATTCAGTTGCTGTTTTTAACTGGGTAGACTTGTTAGCTGCCAGATTTTGCAGCTTGTAGCTGCTGTATTTTGCAGTGGGAGCTTAATGAGTTAGAATAGCCTTTTTTTTCTCAGCTGGTTTTCCTTTGTTTGTTTCATATTCCCTAAATGTTCTGTTATTCAGCATTGTCCCTTCAACTTGAGTTAGAGAAATTTACTTAATTTCACCTTCCGAATAGTAACACATGACTCCAACAGCTGTAGCTTTAAGAACTAGCCAGACTGTTAAGAGTGCAGGGCACCTAAAACTGTGCAGCAGTTGAATCTCAGGTGGCAGAAGGTGAGGTTAAAAGTGGCATTGATTGTGGATACATCCACAGCCTGGAAGCATGGTTCAGAAGTAGGATTTTCTCCTGTTTCATTATTTTTTTGTGTCATATCAAATTGGGGTCCATCCCCTATGCAAGATGCAGGTAAAATCTGTTCCTGCTGGCTAATCACCAAAGGACTTTGCCCTTTTTTTGGGTGTTTCTGCTCTCATTCTTCCTTCTTGACCCTCTGCTTCTTGCCTCCACATATGCAAATCTCACTTGCTTTGTCATTAAAGTGAAAATGCTACAGGCAAATTTTTGTAAAAGAACGCCAATGAGTATTCTGGACTATTCAGAAGTATGAAGTCAACCTTCTGGTGTAAAAACTATTTTTTTAGCAATGGCTTTTTGGAAAATAAATGTTTTCCTTTCCTTAGACAGTATTCTGTTGTTTAAAAGGTGACCATCAAAACCAGTTTCCAGCTGGAGCTGCATTCATTTTCTTTGGTGGTTCAGGGTTCTCAGCCAGACTACATCCATGTAATACAGCAAGGTTTCCAGGAAAGGGTACAACACTGCCTTGGAATGGCACATATACAGTGCTTCTTTATAACATTCTTTCACCTCCAACCATTTCAGTCCAAGGAATTCCCAAGTTGATGTGGGATTTCTGTGTGCAGAAGAGGAAAACAAGCATGTATTTACAAGGCTTTAATTCCCTAGAGAGCCACATGAGCAGAGAGAGAGAGAGAGATGGAAATAGCTGAAGCAGATTTATCTATTAATTGGAGGTGACATCCATGAAAAATGCTTTGTGCTTTTTTTGCTCAGCCATGTTTTGGCTACCAATGCCTTCACAGCATTAATCACAGCTAGCTAAGAGGTTCTATGGGAAACCTTTTCTGCTAAGTTAAGAAATGCCAGTGTGGATATGGGCTTAATGTTTTGTCCTTCTTCAGAGGGTTTGTTTGCTGGATAGAAGGAAGGAAGGCTGTCAACACAGGGGTTTAGCCCTGGAAAGGAAGCAAGCACCTGCTGAAAAGATGTTTATGTATTCTTGTTGTTAAGGAGCTGCAAGCATGAGATAGGCAGCCACTAATATTTTCAGTGGCAGAAGAGGCAGCTTGTAAATGGCCTGACACGTGGACAAGGAACCTGTCTATGCTTTTAGCTGGGATCTAGGTTAAGAGGAGCAACCTTGCATGCAAATTCAGCAATGACAGAGAAGTGTGGTTTTGCGTGGTGGCACAGCAGGACCACAAGACATCTCTGGTTTTGTGTCAAAGGGTATGGTGTTCCCCCTGTGCAGGGCAGGGAAGGAAGGAGGACAGGACAGTAATGTCCAGGGAGGGCAGGGAACCTAAGAAGGATCATGAGGCTGCTTGTACGGGTGAGCCCTTCTGAGGAGCAGTGATCTCTAATGGACTTGTTGGAGAAACAGTGAGTTTGTACATATGAAAGTGATTTGATTTTCTCATGTTCTGTGTGCCAATTACAATGCAGGTCTAATTGCTGTCCTCCTCTTGCTCTGTCCCCTATTTCACAATAGGACCTCTGATGGGACCTCCTCATAAACAAATCCAAAATTATTTGAGGCCTGCCCAATTTACACATGAAGACTAAATCCCCAGAATGGTTATTCTGGTTTTATCTCCAACTAATTTCTGGTTTGTGTTTGCAATACCAACAAGGTGACAAAAAAAAATCTCCTATTCAAACATCAGCATGTCTAAAAGACTTAAATCAGGCATGTTAAAACACATAAAATGATAAGAGCTGAGATCTTTTTAGAAAATACGTTTGTTGCAAAGTCATGGCCATGTGAATGTGGAGAAGCTTGCCTGTAGTCTTGGAGAGTCTCAAAGAGTGCTTTGGGGTGTGTGTTGCTATTCACAGCAGTGTTACTTGAGCAGGCACACAGAACTTTGAGGTTGTTATGAATAAGGTGTGGTGATTGGCCCATGCCAATGAGGAAGAGTTGTTGAGTATGCTGGGGAGAAGTTTTGTTGGGGTTTGCAGTTGTTTTGACATGTACTTTTGTTGTTACAGTATGGTTTTGAATCTTTTTCTGTTCTCCCTTCAATACTGCCCTCCCTTTTTGTGGTTACTGCCCAGCAGCTCTGGCTCACAGAGCTGTAAAAACGTGGGGGATGAAGTCTATTTGCCCCTTGTAAGAGGAGGCAGGGAGTAGGGGGACACTGGTTGCTGGGAGGCCTGGCAGGGTAAGGTGGCACTAACCAAGGTACCAGAAGGGCTCCATCAGTGAGAGGCACAGAAGGACTGATTGACAGGCCTTGGGAGGAACCAAGTATACATATGTGGGCAAAGCTATGGGCTGTGGGAGGGGCCAGAACAACATATAAGGACTGCTTATGAATATTAATGATGCTGATACAGTCTCAGGGTATAAAAGGCGGAGATGCCATTTTGTAAGCTGAACCTCTGGTGGGCATCAAGATCCCAGTGCTGTTTCCCTCTCCCCTTTGCTTTGTAATTTTTAATGGGTTCAAATTAATTTTTATTCACTCATTCCAGCCCAGGTTTTCAGAAGTTTGTAGCAAGGTCAAGGTTTTCTGAAACATCCAGTGTTGGCCTACTCAGGGCTAACCTTCTCACATACCAATTGGTGATGATACAATTATGGTACAATTTATACAGATGCCAGTAAATGAAGAGTTTAAGCTTAGTGCTGTGGAAAATCTTACACAGAGAAGTATTGTCACAATTGGGAGCCATTGCCACTGCAATATTAGACTGATTCTCAACCATTCCATAATGGAAGACTGACCCAAGCACTGCGACATCATAGCAGTGACTGGAGAGGGAGAGATCTGAAATCCCTGCATCATAAATGTAATAACCAGCACAGTATTGTAAAAAGAAAAAATCTGAGAAAAGATACACACTGCTAAGTACTAGCATAGAATATTGTACTGTTTGGAGTATGGCATATTGAGAGTCTAATGATATATGAAGTTTTAACAAACTGCTTGAACACGTCCTTATTTTAAATGGCTTGACAGTCTGAACTTAAATGGTTGCATCAAAACCATGTGGGTTTTTTCAAACAGGATCTTTCTAAATGGCAGAGCTAATAAAACCAAGGACAGTGCAATCACCTTCTCTTCAACTGCCTTTTCTTTGAGATTTGACAGTGAGAGATACTTATATTAAATACTGCTGCATGTAGCTCAAAATTTGATTTGATTTGAATGAAGAGTTCTACAGGTCAAACCAGACTCACTATTGCTGTTTATTCTAACTATTTGGACCAGTCTAGGTGTTCTATTTGCTTCTATTGCAAAGCATCTTCTGTTTAATACCAGAAGGTATTTTTTGTGAATAAAACCACAGTGTTAGTGCATTCCCTGGCTCTTCGGTTGAGGAGGTGAGGCCTGTTGTAATGTGAATCATGAACAGGAAACCCCAATTCCCTTGATGTCAATGAATGAGGTCAAAAGCAAAATTTCCAAGCTCCTGTGGAGTCCTCATTCAGGCAGTGCAGGCATCACTAGTCTGTGGGTACTGGTCAGGCAAAGAAGCTGCCTTTTGGCCAGTTCCACGCCTGCAAATGGGCAGCTCCTGTTTACCTGCCTGCTCACACTGGTATCATTTATGTCAAATCCAGCAAAGGTGCACTTGCCCAATGTCTCTTCTTTGACTACAACTACATAACATTGTTGTTGTCTATTTTGCTGAATATGGCTGGAACTTAGTGTGCTGTGCAGTCTGCCCCAGTGGAAGGAAAATCACCTATATCCCCAGGTCTTGGAGACACATCACCCTTTTCTCTTTACGCAAAGGTAAGGTGATTTCCTCCATCTTACTGAGATGAAAAGAGCAAGGAGATTTCCTGGGACCAGCAGATAGGGAATGGGAGAAGGGTCTAGGGCTGGGGCAGGTGCTGCACAGCATGTGGAGACTGCCAGCTATCCTCTCCCTGCAAGCCCTGTCAGAGAGAAAAGCCATGAATCAGTGCCCACAACATCTAAGGCCAGGGAATGAGTAGATTGGGAATGCTGGTTCCTCCAGTCCTGCTGGGATTTAAGCTGGGCATGCAGAGCTGTGTGGTTTAGACAGACACAGCTATGCCAATATCCCTAGCAAACCAGTCTTGGAACAGTCAGCTTGATTTTCTTCTTCCCTCTCCCCCTCAATCACATCCTTTGTAATATCCAGATAAGTCTGTGTCTGTCTGGGCTCAGTTTCAGGATCTCTGCCGGAGGGTGATCAGTCTCTCTGCTGGGGGACGCTCAGGGCAGGTTGAGCCCACTGCCAGACAGCTTCCACGAGTTCCAAGCTCGATAGTGACTCCCTGTAGCCATCTGGAGCTGGTTGTGACCAAGCCAGCCCCCAGCCATACACTGCCAAGTAGGGAACAAAAGGTGGAATTGCTGAAGGACTAAAGGAGTGAGGGGAACAGGGTGAGGGGCAGGAGGGAGAAGAGCACAAAATAGCCCCAGGGGCAGGTCTCGTGGCAGTCCAGTTTTCCTGATGCATGTTTCAGCCTGGAGGAAAAGCCCAGGAGCAGCACAGAGAGGGGCCAGCATTTCCTGATCACTTCCAGCTCCTCTGAAGGGTATGTGGGGAGGGAAGCATTAACACACCACAAAATTCTGCTAAGGAAGCGCCTTTCACTCTCTAAAGAAACATCTCCTTCACTCTAGGGGCTCTGTTTGGATACTGTAAAAATCTGATTTCACGTTTTGTTTAGAACTAGGAAAACATGATCACAACCAAACAAAAAACTGCTGTATTGTTGTGCAGGATCTGGTTCTCTCCTCAGCTGTGTGAGGAAAGTCACTTATCTTGGGCTCATCTGTGCTGATTTACATGAAACTCTTCTTCAAAATTGCATAAGGATTCTGTAAATGCTAGAACTACAGAGACAAAATTGGGTCCTTTCTCCCAAACAGTTCTTGATCACAGGCAGCAGATCCCAGATTACTTTGGAGGTGAGATCATGCTCAGGCTGGCCATGTTGACCAGATGTATCACCCTCAGTGAAATCTTATTTTCCTTCCTTCCTGCCTGCCTTCCTGCCTGCCTGCCTCCTTCCTTCCCTCCTTTCCTTCCTTCTTCCCTTTCTCCCTTCTTCCTTCCCTTCCTTCACTCCTTCCCTCCCTCCCCTCCTCCCAACCAAAAAAGACTTTAAATACAGATTTTACCTTTTTATAACACAAGGTTAGCCACAAAGCAAGCCCTTAAAAGACATACTGGCTCAGAGCAATTGATTTTTCTTTCTCCCCTGGATTTGCCACTGTTCTGCTCTTACCTGTGCTGGAGAACTGCTGGGCGGTGTGATGGTGGTGCACAGGGCCTGTGATCAGATCCTGGCTTGGGCAATGATGCATGCCTAAATGTAGGCTCTCCCGCATTCACCCTTTGGCTGCGCTGCAGTGTGTCCTTCTGCAATGTCAATTAAGTGTTTCCAAGCTTGCAGGTGGAAGTAGCTGTGATCCTGGTGAGAGGTGGGGATTTTCTGCCAGGCATCTGCTTGTGCAGTCACCTACAGTACACCTGCTGTCATACTCTAGTCTGTAACCCTTTGCAGTACCAACCTTCAAGCTTCCACACATACCCACAAATCTGCTAACAGCCTCCATCAGAAATGTAAGTTTCCAGAAAAAGTACAAAGTTGCTTGACAGCTGATGACGATAACATACTATTTCAGTCAGAGAGTTCAAATGGTGCTGCTAAGCATCTCTGAGCAAAGCCCCCTCAAACACAGTGATCATGGAAATGTCACTGAAAGACAGAAAAGGGCACAACTACTATAAATTGCAGTGATGATGTAAAGCAGTAGGACATTGCTGTCTTCTTAAGCTACTGAAAAATAATAACTTAGTTGGTCCCAGACACAGCTCAGGTCTCTGATCCCTTTCATCTCATTATCGAGATAAGCAAACAGTAAAGCATTTTCAAGTTTCAAAACTGATGCCCTGCTGTTGGACTGGGGTAATGCCTTCTAAGATTTAAAGTGGAGAATGTTCTAAGTGGGTCACTCTTTACCTCCAGTCTTTGCTTGCCTATGAATGCCAAGTTAAGCACCTGTCCATACCGCTGTGTTGTTAAAAGAAAGCTTAAGTTGCGTGTGGACTTTCATTGGATGCCAAACAGTTTTTTAGCTTTATAGTTACAGTTGGAGACTAGCACAACACATTGAAAGATCTCTTTTGTATTCATATTTCAGTCATTTCAACAATGCTGTAGAGGAGTTGAGAGTTTCTATGAAATTACAGTAAGATGTCTTTTAAAACTGGCATGATTGATAAATGATAACAGGAAATACAGTTACAGTCAGCTGCCATTACAGTTAAAAATTCACTCGCGTAGTGGTTTGTTGTTCTTGGGTTTTTTACCTAATGGAAAGGAATAATGCATAAGGCCAGGTTAAGAACAAATGTTACAGTTTTTTCAAGATCGTAAAGGGCTGGTTTTATTTTAATGTTCTTCGTTAGAATATTAGCCTTTCTCTTTCTAGCTTTATTGCACTGCAAAAGAGCCATTTTTGGCTTTGAGAAATTTACAAGTGCATAAACGTTATTGTATATAAAGCAAAGTACCCCCATTGCATTCTTCAGTAGAAAAAACACCCTCACACTACTTTCAAATTCTCCATAAAAAGGCATTACACAGTTTAAGATCAGTCTGTCCTTGTAAAGAAAACATTTTTTTAAAATCTATGTTGTCTAATAATTTCTTTTTTTCCTTTCAGTGAACTTCAAAAGGTACTGGAGTTTGTTCTAAACTGAACCAAACAGAGCCTCAACCTTCAGTATATGTGCTAAGAGATGCTAAGAGATCCAGATATAAGTCCAGTTATTTTTATAAGCTTTCATTGATTTTAGCAGGTGTTTTGAAGTGATGTTTCTGTGGCTAGATGTAGAGAGTTGCCTGATATTAAGCTGCCTGTAAAAAGCCAAGTACCAGACCTATCAGTTGTGTCTAGTGTCAGAACAGCGCCTGACAGTTTTGAGTTCAGAGTCCGTCAAAGGCAAAGGAAATGTCCCTTTATCTTCTGTGTTTTAGACAGGTGGAATCTTGACTTTTTGCTTTGCCTTAAAACAGGAGTGTTTCTGTCTTGTTCAGGTTTGTCACATAGAGAATTCACTAAGGGGGACAATCTTCTGAACTGAAAAATCTCTATTAGAGGAGAATCTCTTACAGGATCCACAACTAGGTCTTCTAGCTCTTCAGACAGCTAGACCTCTTTTGTGTGTTTTCCTGATTTTCTTATGAAAAAAATTACTTTACTGTCTATCACTGAAGAAATGCAGAGCAAGTAGCATAAGGTTGCACTTGTAGTTTAAATATTTTTTCAGACAAATAACTAGATTAGCCAAGATAGAGTGCAATTTTCAGCTAACAATGGCCTGATGCTCTTGTGTTTGGAGTTTCTGTGATATGAATTAACAGTTCTGATCTTCTTTGTTCCTGTATTGAGTTTGAGATTTCCTTTTATCTACAAGCTGCCCATATAATTTTCAGGAATGCTTATGTTACTATAGTTTTACAATCAGTAAAAAAGTCCTGTCCTGGTTTAGGGCAAATCTGGGAGAAAACCTCCAAATGGGGTCCCTCCAGAACAGCAAATTCAAGTGGCCCCTCCCCCAACTGGTCTGGGACAAAATTTCCTTAGAGAAAAGTGGAAAAAACTTTTTATTCAACAAGCAAAATGTTCACCAGCATAAAAAAATAATAATATTAAACAATAAAACCTCTCACCGTTCTGAAGAGAGATGGTAAAATTGAGAAAGTCCTTGCCAGCTTGTAGCTCAGCTTGCTCAGTCCCTTATCAGTCTCTCTGGTGCTGTAAAATGCCATCCTGGGCCCCAGTGGGCCACAGGCATAAGATCAGTGTGTTTTCTGGGTTTTTCAGTATAGAGCAGGTTTAAACGGTTCCAACAAAAAGGAAAAAAAAAAAACAAACAGTCCAGGGAACTTCTCTGCCTCTACTAGCTAAAGACCAACTAAAAGCACATGAGATTTTTATTGCGCTGTCTGTCTGTGCTGCAGACAACACAGTCCAGGAGAAGAATGTGGAGAAGTGAGTGCAGTTTCTGAGAACAAACTTGGCACTTCTCTTTCTCTCTGCTTCCGTTCTCAGAACCAGTCTTAAAGATACAGAACATAATATCTAACATAAACAGAACAGCTGACGGGATACAAGCATCATCCAGTCACCCTAGGACAGTCCTTGAGTACCAATAAGAAGCAAAGAAAATGCTTTGGGGACCTCTCTGATGGAGAAATTCCTTGTGATCGAGAAGAGGGAGGCCAGGTTAATGGTACTAGTCTGAAATAGAGGTTTCCATCTTCCCTTTGGAAATTAAACAACTGGGAAACAGAACACCTCTGCTTTCTCCCTGTCAGGACAGGCCTTGGACAAGAAAACTGTCCGAGATCTGCTAAGGGATTAATCATGAGCATGAGAATATATCTTCACCTCTGCCACAGAAAATCCCAAAAGAGGATTTTGTATAGCTGTGTGTGGTTTATTTAGTCTTTCAAGTTTCACTTAAAGAAGAAAAAAAAACCCATGAAGATTATGTCACCTTCATTTGAGAATCTTATTCCACTGGTTGGGTGTAAAGGGTATTCTAAAGTAATATCCATGGGCAGGTTATAAATTCTTTATGTTTCATTTGAATATTGTGAATGGTATTTCCATGGGAATCACTTGACAGTTGGGCAGTATATGAGGGAGTAGATATGTGGTGTCACAGAAGGAAGAAAAAGTACAGCAGAAAAAACTCTTGTGAGAAAGCAAAAAAAATTTGCATTTTGAAAATGACAAATTTGACTTCATATTCTCTGTGAACTTTGCCGGGCAAGCAAATGCTGCCAACAGTGGCATCTGCTGCAGGAGAGAGGATGTGGCTCTTGTAGTCAGGAACTGAATCCTTCCCTTTTATGGTGTGTGGATTAGGTGCCTGGTGCTTTTTAATTATTTTTTTTATTAATAAGGTAGAGTGTTAAGTATTGAGAATGCTTCTTTTAGACCAGAATGAAGTAGTTTAGACCATGCCAGAAGTGAAGCATATTTCCAAAGCAAAAACACAGCAGAAGAGCGAGATCTGGTAAGTGTAAATGCTTTTTAAGTTGCACAGATTGCCCGGCCTCACAGCAGCAGGAGGATGGGAACAGCCCTGTGGTTCCTTATGGTGCAAACAGTGATGACAGTCTTCTTCAGTCCTTACACCAGGCTGAGGAGCAGACCTGGAGGGGAGGGAACCACTGCAGACTGGGAGATGTAAGGAGTGCAGCACAATGCAAGTGTAATGAGCAGCTTTTCTATTTACTGTCCTGGTTAATGAAGGCAATACAATGAGGAATTGCAGTTCAACAAACTTCCAGGAATGTGCAAGGCAGAACTAGTACGCCAATCTGTAAGACTTCTGATTTGTCAGTCATCTAGCCATTGTCTGAGAAAGTTAGCATGCTGTACACTGTAGTTTCTTCATAATGAATATGATGTGGGCACTGTACCATCATGTAATTATTCAATATGATGAAGCAAAATCCTATCTATTTAGCCTGTTTATGCATCGAAACTCATACTTCAAATTTATTTTCCCACATGCCAAATGAAATTTGATGTGTTGTTATTTGAATATAATACTACTGTTCATGGTATTAAATTGTACAAACACATTTGCATATGATAAGTATATTGCAGACTGTCTTTGAAATTCCTTATGAAAAAAGGATTGGGAGTTCTTTTATTACAATGGGGCTGTATAGACAGGAAAACACCCTGAATTTCAAACTAGTGAACTAACAGGTGGATTGATAGTGCCATTATCTGGAACAGGACAGGCTGGAATATATTGATTAGCAATCAGCAGTTTCACTCTCTCAATACAATAGCTTAAGAGCAACATGATTTGGTTTTGCTTTTATCTAGAATAGGGCTTTACCTATTACAGCACTGCTTCTTTTTTACAATGCAGAAAGTTGCTGTCTTTTGAAAATGAACCTGCACAGAACATGATCTGTGTGCATTTTGTGAGAAACTGCATTCTCTGGTTTCTGTACTACAATTATGGGTCACAGTTAATCTGAATTCTTTTCTGGGTTGCAGAGTAACTGTTAGTGTTAGTACACAGTGTCCGTATCCCTTGGATGTTTTGCAAAGACTTGTTTTCCTTTATTTGATGAAGAATACAGCAATACAACTTCCATGGAGCATGAAGGAGATGAGTTTTGTTCAAATATGTGGGAAGGCATTTCTGAGAAATTATTTAAGCAAATGACTTAATATTACAGCTCTGTGTCACTTTCGGCAGTACCTTTCTCAAGAAATGGTTTCTACAAAATTTCCCATCTGGCCATTACTTACTTAGACTTGAGTATTTACATGAATTTAGGAATACAGTGAAATGAGTGTTTCAGTCCTTGGTGCCATTATAACCTGTCATGGACAGCCACTTGCCTTTAGCTTAGTAATTTGGACTACTAAAGGGAACAAGGAAGGTTCTGGTCATGTAACTGAGGAAAAACATACAGAAAATGGTGCTGTTCCCTGAGCTCCACGAATTGCTGACCTGATTCCAGAGTAGAGAGACAGACTTATTAACCTGGACCAGAGGAAGAGGGAGTGTCTCTTCAGGATGGGGTTTTCTTTTAAATTGGTTGAACTTTTGAAGGCATGTGTGGCTTTCCCGCCGAAACTGAACTTGACAGAGTTTTTCTGGCATTTTGGAAGGGAGTCAGTGCATTTAAAACCAAAACAGAACAAAACAAAAAAACAAACAAAAAAAACCCCTAAAAATCTGACTGCTATTTAGAAGCTTGTGCAATAGGGAATTTAAGCTGTATTAAAGCTGTTTTTTTTAAATACAGTATGAATTTTTTCCAGCTTGAGTGAGAGTTTCTCATCATGCTGTCACAGCTTACCCTTTTAGTTTTGGCACTTGTCTCCAGCGTGTCAGACAATAGGAGTAAGTCAGGCTGCAAAGGACTTGCTTTCTCTGCTGTGGTTTTTTTCAGCAGTGTAACCCTAGTAATGAGTCACAAGAAGTGTTATGCTGCAAGTGATGTTGTTGATCATCCTGAAATTTTCTACTAACATAGCTTGGGAAAAGAATAATTTTGCCATTCTCTAAGAGATCCGTACTGAAGAAAATGAGTTTGATAGGTTTTAGTTTGCCAAAAACCCACACAACCACTTGCTTGCATCTCACTCAGCTTTATGTGAGAAGCTGAAGCCTGGCTGTCTTTTCGTCTGAGGGACAACAGTAGTAGCTAGCTCACAGAATTCTTTGGATATGTCTCTTTGGAATTACAAATGCTAAATTACAAGAAATAAAATGCTAGAAGGACAGATATGAAATGACTTACCCAGAAGTCAGCAAAGGGCTGGAAGTAGGAACAGCCACTGTCTGTCCAGGGTCCCAGTCAGGTGCCTCAAATGCATGGGGAAGGCAGGCCTTTTAGGACACGTTCATAGCACTGATTTTGAAAGCACTGAAATCCACCATCAGAGGTGAAAGTCTTGTGATGTATTTTTTTCTTAGCAGTGGCGGGCAGCCCTCACAGTGAGAATTTGAGGCAGTCAGGAACTCTCCGAGGCTGCTGTTGCTAGATGACCAGCATAAACAGGTGTAAGCCTAGAGATACTTGGTTATATTGTTCTCTAGCTGGGTTGTTTTTTATTTTAGTGTGTTGCAGAAAATGTGCCAGTTTCCATAGAATCCTGAACAGTCAGACAACAGAGTACAGTAACAAGAGGGAATGATAAATAAATATGTTCATGAGCTTCTTCATGAAGTGTCAAGCATGTAGAGCTGGTGGGTTGTTAATTTTCCTTTGTTAAACGTGGAGCTGTTTTTCTAAATAGCTAGCCACTTTACTGTAGTGCAAGGGAACATGCAAATCTGAATACTGTGACATGTGGAAAATTCCACTGTCTTTTCTGACATGTGTAGAGAAGACATCTCTCAGGAAGAGATGATGTTGCCTCCTTGCTTGTGGAAACAAAAGTGCTTTCCTATGGAGCTGTTGAGAACCCTGTTCCATTAAATTAAAAAAATGAGCTACCTTGGCACCAGTTAATCTTTTATCATTATGTGTTTTATAGTTGGTCTCTTCTGTCTATAGATCAGGGGAGAAAAATGTCTCTGTTAGTGAAAACATAAATCTGAACTTCTGGACCTGAAAATGGGCTATTTTAAGAAAGTTACATATTGAAAAGTTACGCTATTTCCAATGTAGAATGAAAATACAAGTTTACTGGTTTGCCAGGATACAGTATATACTTTTGGAAGTTCTGTTTCTAGACCTAATATATGAATATTAGAGAATCGTGTCCATTTTACCTCTGTTACACTGATTTAAGAGAGTCTTCTAGTGTAGAAAGAATGGGAAATAACAATATGGAATAATTCTATGATACACTGTATGCAAATATAGTGTGAAAAAACTTCCTTGAATAATTCAAAAGTGAATATAGGTAGAGCAAATATACACAGATATTTTAGACTGAGGCCCTTACATTCTCAATTCAGCTTAAAATTTTGAAAATATCAATCTTCCTAATCTCTCCAAAGATGTGAAAATCTTGCAGTCAATCACAGAATTAGTAGCAAAATCTGCTTAGTGTACCCTTTTTCCTATGGAACCCCATATTTTGTGTTCTAAAACTGTTAATTACAGTATTTCCATGCTTACTTCTGGGTTTCTTGTATTGTTGGGAAGAGGAGTTTGTGGGAAGCTCCACAGTTCTGTCTGGAAGAACTTTCTCTGGGACTTCGCTGCGTGAGGGTGATACCTTGGCCAAGTATAATCTCATCAGCTAACAGATATTTTCTACAGAAGATAGAGCATTGTTGTACTGAATATAGTCCTGTTTTGATAGCAATTTGCCAACTGATTTCAGCAGGCTCAGGAAATGCCTGTTCTGTATTGATCTATGCAATCAATAGCATCCTTTTCAAAATGTGAGCATCTGTTTCAGACATGATAAATTTGTTTTTCTTTCAATTCTAATAGAAAATAATAGATTTGTTTTTCAGAAATTTCACTTGGAAACAATGACATGATTTTTCAGTATGAAGTGGCTTTAAAAAGGGCAGCAAGTTGGTGTAATCAGAAGTGGTTACTAGGTATATGAATGTAATTATGCCGCTGCTCTGATTTTAACAGACAATATTAATGAAGATTGATGGGGTCCACTGCATCTAATTACTGTGTCCAGTGATTCTGAAGATGGTGAGCTGACTCCAAACATAGCTGCCAGAAGTCAGAATTTTTCTTTTTGCCTTTTCCACTCTTTAATTCTTATACCTGACCAATATAAACTTGCTCATTATACCTTCTGTGTCCTGATTAGAAGGGTAGAGCAGTGGGCACTGTGTGGCTATAAATGAAGGCAGTTATTTAACAGAATTTTCATTTTGGTTGTCATTTGGTTGCCTAACAACCACATATGAAGATGAGTCTTAGAATTTACAGGCAGTGAGTTAGGATCATAAGTGAATTGTTGAGGTGAAAAATCTTTCATCTTCATTTTTCTAATGCAATAGATACAAAAAGTTTATTATTTACTAACATCTGCTTAGTTAAAACTAACTTTCTGCTTAGCAGAAAAAAGTCAGTGATAAGAAGGCATGGGATGGAATGGCATTCATTTTTATAGGAATGTATATTAAAAATCTCATTGTTCTTGAAATCTTTCTAATTTCCCCAGAAATAAGCACAAACTTGGAAGTATATTCAGTCTGTTTTGATTTTTGGTAGCGGGTTTTTTACTCCACTCACTGTATTATAATTTTTCCACTGTTATCTTTTCTCCATACTAGAGAGCTGTGATTTAAGGAAAAAATGCACAATAAAGGTGGAAACAATTAAATAAAAAGTTGACAAGTGAAAGACAAATTTTTCAAGGTTGTTTAGTAAAAATTGCCTAATATGTACACCTTTCCTTTTTTTCCACACTAGAAAAAAAAAGTCAGGCTTCCAAATTAAAGGTGAAAATTTGAAGAAAATTTCATGAAAGCCTGTTCTAACATTCATTATGTCATGTATTTCTATTTTTTTGGAAAACTTACCAGCCTTTATACTTCTGTAACACAACCAGATACATTCAGTGTAGATGGCCATACCACAGCTCTGCACTCCTCCTCAAACCTGTCTAGACCAGAGCATTAAGTAGGTTTGTTCCCCCCCTCTCATTTACTTTGCATCTTTTTCCAGTAAGACTTTTGCAGATTGTGGCAATTTAACCCAGTGCTGTGCCTGCAGCTCTGAAAACATTTTAAAGCTCCCAGTTCTGAAATATCCACACCTTAATTTGCTGGATTCTGAACTGCACTTTCAACTATGTCAGCAAATCACAGAAAAGGTTAGAAAGCCTGTTTAGAAATAGGCTTCTTTTACTGTCTGATTTTCATGGTATCATAGTGGTGGACACTGGGCTGGGATGTGGGAGACTTCCTTCCTATTCCCCATGCTGCACATCTCTTAATGGACACAATTTTCAAAAGTTGTTCAAAAAATAAGAATTGTGTTTATTACTACTGTGATTCCATGTTTTTCAAGAGTCTGTAAGTCTGTAAATATTGGAGAGACACATTTCCCATGAAGCACTTCATCTACTTAAGCACTTCCTCTTTTTTCTTTTTTTTTTTTTTTTTTTTTCTTTTCTTTTTTTTTTTTCTTTTTAGTTATGAAGTGGCTTATTCTTCTTGGTGGTATTTGCCAAGTTTCTAATCATCTGGTAAGGCAGAGCAGTTTTGTGGGTTGACTCTCCTGGATATGTAAGTTACTTCTGCTTTGGGTCTTCACCTGCTTTGGGGATATTTTTCTATTTTAGAAACAAGATTTTATGGCCTGGTTTTCTTATTTCCCTAATGTACCCGATACTTTTGAAAAGTAAAGTCTTAATGCTGACTTGAAAAGGTCTTGGGTTAGATTTTAGTCTTTAATTTAGATTTCAATCTCTTTACATTTTAAGGGGGTTTTTTGTTTTTGTTTTTTTTTCATTTTGGTGGGGGCTTGTTGGTTTGATGGGGCTTTTTTTACTTTTATTGTAGTTGCTTACAAAACAACACATCCTGTTCCTTCAGGTGTAAACATCGGTGCAAACACATAATAACTGTAGGTGCCAACTCACTCATTTGACAATTGTGAAATGCAGGTCTGAATTACATCTACAGGACAGAGGCTACATAGGGAGTTTACAAAGAAAGGTTAAAGGATGCTGTTGTCTTCAGTGAACAATGTGGTGGATGAAGAAGGTGGTACTATAAATTGAGGGCAAGTTTTATACTTGGCAGGACTGTTAGACTTTGCCTCTGTGTACACAGAGTGTGAGGAGACATTAGGAATGCAGTGTCTGCATTTCGTAGGAGTTCACAGGATTTTTGCCTTCTTCAGGCAAATATGTTTCCACTGTGTGAATATACTAGGTGCAGAAATCATTGCTGTTGACAGACTAGAGTTTGAAAAATTATTAGGCAGTAATGAAAAGTAAGCAGTAGGAAAAAAACACCATTGTGAATGATTTGCAAACGAACAAGCCTTGAAAATGACACTCCAACAGAATCCTCAATTATTGTCTTTTAATTCTTGATTGTGATAGCAAACACTTTAAAAAAAGCACCCTGACTTTTTATAATCAGGACTTGTGTTGCTTGAAGGACTCTTTGATTCAGAAGTTGTGCAGAGGGACAGGGAGGAAAACAGAGCTGAAGTAACAAACATTGATATTATCCGAAGATTTATACACAAGCTTGTATACAGCAGTTCTTAAAAGCAAAATTGAAGCCTTGTGAGTCTATCAAGTTTCATTTATGTCATTCCCATTACTTTGGACTATCTGATGTTACATGTGAGACTTTGTACTGTTTTTTTTGAAATCTGCTGTGAAAACACCTTAATGTTCTATTTCCTTTCGTCATAATTGTTTTTTTGCCTTCTCTTGTTACTCCTGAGATGGAGCAAATATTACTACCATAAAGTAACATTCTCAGTTAACTGAAATTGTTTTACCACTTTAAATAGTCTTACCACTTTATTCCTGCTAAAACAGTCTTCATCTTTCGCAATTCGTCAAAGAAAGATACTACACCTCTCTGAGACCAATCAGGTAAGGTGCAAGTTCACGGAGTGAAAAGAGTTCACCTTTTTTACATGTAAATAGTTCTCTTTTGAGCACTTAATGATAATGATAAAGAAAATCTGATGGGTAGGTTAAAAGGATAGTTTCTAGTTTCATTTCCTGAACGTTTTGCAGTTTTCTCTTTAAAAAAGACTTTAGAGTTTTACTTTAAAGATTATCCTTTGATTACAAGTCTGATCTGGCCTAAAGTCCCATACTGAAGGTTCTTTTCTTGGAGAAGGCTGTATTTTGTAGTGAGGATCAGAGCTAAAGCTCCTGCAGGTTTTCCTGATGTTGCCTCAGTGCCTGTCTGTTCATACCACATGGCCCAGCATGTGGTTCATGCTACCTTGGCTAAATTAATCCCTGGGATTTACAGACTGGCTTCAGGAAACAGGACTCGTATGTGAGATATTTGCTTTAAATCGATATCTGCTTTAAAGGTTTGCACATTTTGATTTTTAAAATACTATGCTTGAGGGTGTATTTGTTTACAGGCAATTCCATATTTTGTTTCTTCTTCTGGGGCAGGGGCTTGGTTTCAGTGCATGCACAAAACTCACAAGACTCATTCTTTAAAAGGTGCTCAGTTCCCTCTTGCTGTTAGAGAGTAGGTGTTAAAATGATTGTTACCAGGTGCAGAGGAATGAGAATCTGGGTTCCTTGTGAAGTGGAATAATTTATATTCACCACCAGTGTGAATGTGCCCTCAAGGTGACAGATTTATGACTTCATGCACTAGAAACCTGCATAGCGCCGAAAAAGGGATGTGTTTAATAGAATAGTTATTCTTATGAGAAATGCATTTTGATGCCTTTTATCTTGCTGCAAATCCTTAAGTGGGAAAAGGCTGTAAAGCTTGGCTGTTACTATATCTGAGAGTAATTTGGCTTTATGTGTAGAATTGGCCCTAATATATTGTTCAGTTTTGAGTCCTAAGCCAAACCAGAATTCTAGGATAGATACGCAGTCAAATACGTGGCTGCATTTCCTGCCATTTCATCATCAGAAACAGACAGCCACTGCTTTAAAGGATGCCTGGTTTCCAGTGTTGGAGAGCTTTATGTGAAATGAGAGCATGACGGACATGTTGGCCTCCTTCATACACAAACCTGAAACTGCTGACTGAGGGTGTGAAAAATGAAGGAAATTACCTTATTGTCCCCATCTTCGGAGGAGTGATTTGGGGTGTGGCTCATCAATAACCATGTCTTCGAGGCAGGGGTAGCAGTCACCTGAGGTCATACTTCTGTCAAAGAGAGTGGGTGGGCAAAGGGCGCTGGGCCTTTGTGGTTTCTTTGTTTACATTCAAAATCTAGGGGCTTCCTTGGTGTGGGGCAGACTGGTGCCTTGCTTGTTCAATCTGAACTAAATAAGGAAAGATGAAAGATGGAGGGATGGAAAGAGGAGGAACAGAGGAGAGAGGGAAGAGAAACTAGAACAGAGGGAGGAAGTCTATTTTCAAGAGATACAGGATTAATGTTCCTAGGAATAAATACAAGATCTTTATATCCATGCAAAGAGTACTTAGAAAGATGAGAATTCATAGCATATTTGGAGTTTTTGGTTTGGCTTTGTTTGTTTTTGATAAAGCATTTCGCTTGCAGTAGCAAATCAGATTCTCCAAGGAGAACTGTAACAGGAATAGAACAAAATAAATACCTGGTCCCAGAGGTATAAAACCTTAATTTCAGTCGTCACAGAATAGCAAAGGGGGGTGAGCTCCTTTCTGTGTTTGCGTGATCTACAACAGCTGAAAGAAGGAGTCTTTTTCACTGATTTTTGAGGCAAGGCAAGCAGTTTACCAATACCAGCCAGAAGAACCTCTCAGTTGGTAAAAACTACCCTTTTAGAAAGCAATTCTTGGGTGCATTTGGTTTGGGGTTTTTTTTTTTGCAGTCTTCCTTCTGCTTCCTAGAATGGAACTGTTAAGGGATCATAAAATATTAATGCTAAATATAGACAGAGCGGACATTCACCAAACCATATAAAGGTTTACTGAGGCTGTGCTTGGTTTTGAGAACCTGTGAAGTCCAAATTATTTAAACTGAAAGAGATAAGGGGAAATGTGGAAAAGTGGCTATTTGACGTCAGAAAACACTGCTCACCTGATCCACAGGTAAGCTTAAACTCTCAAAAGGAGAGTGGAAGAAAAGGGAGGAGATAAAAACTATGCTTATATGTTTAATTTTGTATTTTGAAAGTTAGAGCTTGGTAAATTTTTCAAGGTTTTTTGTTGTGTTGTTTTAGGGTTTTTTAGCTTATTAAGGCTTTTAGCCATAGCAAATTTAAAAGTGTTCATGCTGAAAATCAAATTAACTCATTCAAAAGCAATAGCTTCCAGAAGTTTGAGTTCTTTTCATTTCTGACTTCTTTCTTCTCTTTCTTTCTCTGACAAGCACACACAAAACATGCACTCCATCACCTCAGCGTAGTGAAAAAGGTTTTGAAATTCCAAAAGGCTTTTTCTTGAAAAGTTCTGGCTTTGAAAATAAGGCCTTTGCAGAGTTAAATTCTTCCAAGCTTTAATGGCTCTATGTAATTGCTGCATGTTCTCTGCTATTTTACATTATCTAATTTTAGGTGAAGTGTCTTCATGGCCCTTGGGAGGACATTTCACAGTCTCAGTGCAAGCCTACACTTACATGTATTCTATGCTTGCACCTAAAAGGACACACAAAAAAGATTACTAAAAGTGAGCAAAGAAAATGTAGCTGCTGCAATTATAAGATTGACAACTAGTTGGTTGCTGTCACTTGTTTTTTTTGTTTCACTGCCAGTGTAGGAGGCAACCAACTGAACAGCAGCATTTAGCACATTGTGCCAAGGATCAGAGATTAGTGTCTTCAGCCTGAGAAGTCTCTGTGGTATAGGCCAGTGAAGGCTGTGATAGTAACACAGTCATTTATTTCTGTGTGCTTTTTCTTTCTTTGAGTTTAGAGCATAGCACTTTTTAAATTATAATAAGCTTATCCAAATCAAAGGTGAAACAAAGGCATCTGTTCTCTGAAATTTGTACTGATTTTAAATCATTTTCCCTTCACACCATAGATTTGCTGGTCTGTGTGTGAATAAAGGATACTTCCATAAGATTGGGTAAGAGACTTATTTTCCATCTGTTCTGCTGCAGGATCGTAATAGCAAGTGGACTGACATTCCTGCTTCTTCCCCGCTAAAATTCTTCCACTTCACCTTTGTGATTATCCTAATACCTGGAGAACAGCAGGTTTTGTTAGTCAGATAACATCTTGGTAAATGTGAATGAGAGAGCAAAGGCATTTGGTGTTTGTAGATGGGTTAACAGTAACAATCAAGTTTCACTCCGCTGGTTTTAAATCAGGCAGCCTCTTCTCCTCAGTCCATATCCTGTAGTGCCTCAAAAGAAAGTGTCATTTGTGAAAGTGGTGTTTAACAGACATTCTTCTATGCGTGCACCATTTTTCTTTGAGTGTGGGACTCATCAAAAAAACTGCTCCCACAAAAGCATTTCTGTTGGCGCTATTATGCCTTCAAAAAGAGAAGAAAAACGCCTTCCTGTGTTGCATCCACTGAAGAATGGGCAGAGATCTGCTACCACCCAGAAGGAAATGCAAGAGTTTCCATTCTTCTGGTCTCCAAGGACCACGTGTATTAGCATCTTGTGCTGATGACCAGGTTGTACAAAATGAGTTTGTGGAATTATACTTCATGTTTGTCTCAAAGCCTTTGTTCACAGTGTCCGGTGGCCACATAATCTCTCTTTTGATTTTTGTTGAAGCTGAATTTATTTTTCAAGCTGCTTGTTATCTTTGTAGAATCATCAAATGATTTTAGTTGGAAGGCACCTCCCAAAGGCCCTCTAGTTCAACTCCCTTGCCATGGGCACAGATATCTTACAGTAAATCAGGATACTCAGAGCCCTATCCAGCCCTACCTTGAATGTAAGTCCAGGGATGGGGCATCCACCACCTCTCTGAGCAATCTGTGCCAGTGTGTCACCACCTTCATTGTAAAAGAACTTCTTTCTAATGTATAATGTAAATTGACCCTCCTTCACTTTAAAACCATTATACCTTTTTTAATGTCAACAGCCCTACTAAAGTATTAGTCCCTGTCTTTCTTACAGAAAGGTCACAAAAGGTCTCCCTGGAGCCTGCTCTTCTTCAGGCTGAACAATCCCAACTCTCTCAGCCTGTCTCCACAGGAGAGGTGCTCCAACCCTTTGAGCATCTTCGTGGGCTCCCCTGGACTCACTGGGGCAAGTTCACATCTTTGCTGTGCTGGGACCCCAGAGCTGGAGGCAGCTCTGCAGGTGAGGTCTCACCAGAGTGGGTCAAAGGGACAGAATCCCTTTCTTCCTCTGCTGCCCATAGTGCTTTGGATGCAGCTCAGGACACAACTGAGCTGCCATCACACATTGCTAGGTCATATCCAGCCTCCTGTCCACCAACACCCCCAAGTCTGTTTTCCTCTGGTCTTCTCTCAGTCCATTCTGTGGGACTGACCTTACCAAGGAACAGCACTTTGTGCCTGGCCTTGTAGAACTTGATGAGATTCCCAAGGGCCCACTTCCTGAGCCTATCTAGGTCGCTCTGGATGGCATTCTGCCCTTCAGACAGGTCAGCCTCATCACTCATTTTGGCGTTATCTGTATGCACTGAATTACATCCAAACTTGTGAATTTAATAAAAATTCACTGAGATGAGTTTGGACTTTGTTCTTAGTGTGTATGGTTTCACTCAGTTTAATAACAGAGCCCTTTCTTTGTAGCAGGCCATTGATTAAGGCATGTTTGTGTCCTGTTGTTAAATGAGTGTATTAAAGCAGCATGGCTCAGGTGTGAATTTGAGAGGTGACACAGTTCCAAGGTGGAGCCCTGTTGCATCTCTGGGACACTGCTTGGCTGGCAGTTGTGAATGGGGTTTAGACCCATGTTTCTTTTGTAGTCTAGCATGGATCTTTCACATCATTATATTTCATTTCACCTTTTCTACATTCTTTCAGGTCTTATGCAAAGTTACTGAATTTCACAGTTCATGTGTTTTCCTTATCACAATATCTTACATTTCCAGCTGTGTTCTTCACTGTCTTGGTAGCTTATCTTTTCTGTTTCATTGAAACTTTTCTTGCAGTGCTCTGGTGATTAATCCATGCCTTTCTTTTTAACGCTTTGCTGTTCTTCTGGCACTTTCTCTATCTGCTTCCCTCTTCCCTCCACTCAATTAGATTCATTTTTTCCTCATGCAAATCCTAATAGTTTTGTTGTGACACTCCCTCTGAACGTTTTCCTGTGACAGCCCTCTGCTTCCTTTTGATCCATGCAGAAATTGTGTCCATGTCAGAAGAATCAAACTGACCCAGGCATTCAGATTAACTTTGTTAGATCCACTATTAGTCTGTGTGTTAACACAGAGCTCACTCAGGGTTTAGCTACAAGACTTGGCTTAATATGATTCAAGTTAGTGATACTGAAGAGGGCTGACTGACTGTTAGCAGTCATATGAATTTTTGGAAACAGCTTCTAGAACTTAATTTATCCTCAGATTATTTTGGTGGGTTACCTGGACTGGCAACAATCGGCTGGATTATTCCAGGGGAAACTATGTACTTGGAGGGATGCAAACTTCTTTTGATCAGAGTTTATTCCAGTAATACTTAGCCTCAACAAGCAAACACATCTGTGGGGATGTAGAGGCCTTTATTTTAAACCCTGTCTGACTTTTGTGGCATATTCCCATCAGTCATTACTGTGACCTTAGGGAAAGTACAACAAAAGGCAATGCCAAAGACAGAAGTTGTGCGTACCTTTGGTATCTGACTGGTTCAGACTGCAAACTTCAGAAGCTGAAGTTTTGTTCAAAGGAATGCATCCTGCTGGTACCACTTGTGTTGATTTTTAGTGATGTTTTCACATAAGAATGCTGAGCTAAAATTGTCTAACGTCTGTGAGGAGCCCTTATAAAAAAGTTCCATGTATTGAAAATGTTTTATTTTAGTCTCTTGTTTTCTAGATAGTACAGATTAGGACTTCCTCTGAGAAGAATTCTGGACCAGAGAGATACATAAATCAAATTGTCTTTTCATGCCTGTTATAAGACCTTTCCTGACAATAAGGAACATGCTAGTTTAACAGTGGAATGAATTTTATTCCTGACAGCAATGTCTTGATAAAAAGAAAGTGGGAAACCTCACCTAAGTGAAGTCACTGGCAGACATTGGCAGCATCCAGACTGTTGATGCAGAAGTCATGGAACTGCTTTTGACTACATCTTTAAGTTTTCTGATTTTCTGTCAGTCCAGCTATGTCCACAAATCATCGCTGAGAGAGACTTAAAGATCATTTGAAAAAGCAGTGTCAAGTATTAGCTTGGAAGAGTGTATCTGCAGCTGTCTTAAAATGACTGTGGGGCTTATTTTGCACTGTAGAATCATAGAACTGTTACAGTTGGAAGGAACAGTAAAGCTCAGGGACACCTTCCACTAGACCAGGTTGCTCAAAGTCCTCCCAACCTGGCCTTGGACACTTCCAGAGATGTTGAGTCCACAGCCTCTCTGAGCAGCCTGTGCTAGGGCCTCACAGAGAAGAATTTCTTCCTAATAACTAATCTGAATCTACCCCCCCTTTATCTTAAAGCCATTGCTCCTTATCCTTCCACTCCCCTTATCCTGCCCTTGTGAAAAGTCCCTCTCCAGCCTTCTTGTAAATTCCCTTTAGGTAATGAAAGGCTTGTCCAAAGCCTTTTCTTCTCCGGGCTGAAGAGCCACAGGTCTCCCAGTCTTTCTTCATAGGAGAGGAGCACCAGTGCTCTGACCAATATAGTGGCCTCCTCTGGTCTCCTATCAGCAAGCTGGGAACCCCAAAGCTGGAATTGTAATGTATTTGGATGCCTGTGGTGAAAACCATACACAGAAAGTGTTGATAACCCTTTCAGCTTTCTGTGAGAGATGCTAACATGGTTACTTTCTAATTTTTTATATATTTGTATGTCCACTGAGAGTGGGAGAGATGTCAGCTATGTGCCTGTTCACTCAGGTTAAAAGGTGGGGAAAGTTATGCTTTGCTAACAGTTTCTGTCTGTTAGCAAGCATTGCCCTCTCTAGTTCTGTATGTTTGGTGTGCTTAGCTAGATCATACAATTGTTAAGGCTGGAAAAGATACCACAATTCCACATGTGCTGAAGTATTTCCAAAATTTTCCATGCTAGGAATATGTGATATATTTAATCTACTTGTCACATCTTCTCTTTCTTAGATTTTATCCTGCTACTTGTTATCACCAGCACCCTAAATACTTCCATTTCTTTTTTCGAAGCTGCATATGGTTGTTCGGTGCTTTGGAGCTCAAATATCTCTTTGCAAACAGGCCCTGAAATGAAAAGATCCTTTCGGAAATGACTCTCATCAGGACAAAGCTGCAAAGTAATTTGTACTTTCCAAATGCTTGGAAGCACTATCATATGTTCCTTATCATTTGGGGAAGCTAACTGTGTTTAGTTAGGGTCATTTTTTTATGAACAAGTGCCCCCCATTGTGATAACTGCTGTATTGCTTATCATGAGCCCCTTTAATGCTGTGCTGGTTTAAAAGCAAAACCAGTGAGAGTCTCCAAGTGAGAAATACAATTTAATAAGAGGAAAAGAGAAGAAGTAAAATAAAGTAAAATAAAATAAATGCAATAGTACAAAAAACCACTGACAGAGTCAGAGTACAACCCAACACCCTGTTAGTTAGGGTGGTAGTAGCAGTCCACCCTACCACCCATGAAATGGTCTTGTCAAAGCAGTGATCCTGTAGAAAGGTCTGGTAGCTCTTGTCCTCTGCAAATCCTGTGGGGAAAGGCTCCCTGTGCTGTCCCAGATTATATCCAGGTGGGAATGCTTGGCTCCTCCCCCTGGGCAGAGCATCTCACAATGGGATGATCTCATTCTATGAGTCATGCAGTGGGTCCTTGATGGCCCATTAAACAGAGATAACTCCCAGAGGGAGTTATCTATGAGTCATGCAGCAAGGCATTGATGGGCTCATTAACAGGAGATAAGGGAAACACTGCCCCACCTGGTTTCAACAGCTCATGAAGATGGGGATAGAATACATTCTTTGGGCACATCTTACATTGTAACCTAGGACAAATGCCAATCATTATTAGTGTTAGCTCTACTCCCCCCTACTATGGGACTAAAAACTCAATACAGTGGATCTTCTCCTTCCCACTGTCATCCATCTCCCTGTCAATTTCCTGCTGGCTTTTTTCCTTTGTAACAGGATGTACAAGGAGGTCGGATTTGGAGACACTCCAGTTCTATCGGTAGGAGCAGGTAAAAATGTTCAGCTACTGCATAAAGGGAGAGGTCCTCTGGGTCCAATTCCTGTTCATCAACACTGAGAGAGTGGTTACACACTCATTAATACCAGATCAGTGCACTGTGGATTGCCAGGCAGTGGGAAATATGTCTAGATACGGTGGTGGGCCTGTGACTGCTGGACACATTGAATGCACAGTCTGGCTTTTCTGTGGCTTTTTGGCAGCTGTAAGAGGACAGGCAGCACTTGGGTCAGAATGTAGTCTGCAAATGTAGTTAACCAGTGATATTCTTAACAGTTCTTAATTACAGCTGTTCTTAGTGCCTGAACAATGCATGGAGACACAGCTCTGGAACCTTTGATCCAGAGATTGGGAGGCTGAAAGCTGAATTTTTAGTAAAAGTGAGACATAATCTTAGCTGTTGCTGAACTCTGTTATTTATGGAAGTGTTCTCTCTGCCTTTGGTGACTGTACAGTTAGATCACCAATGCTTTGAACAATCCAAGCCTGATCCGTTTCATGGCAGCTGTGATCTCTGCAGGGATCATTAATGCATCCAACTGCAGGAGGAGCAGAAACATCTCCCAGTGGATGTACTTGTCACTAGCAGTGGAGGGCAATAATGAGGTCTGTGCTTGGACACTTCTGAATGATGAACAGCTGAGACCAGCTGGGGATTAAAATGTCTCATGGGCTTTTCAGGTATCTGGTCTGCAGAGTTTGGATTTCTTTTGTAGTGTTTCCTGTGGAGAAGTGGACATGGGCTAAAGCACCTTTTTTTTGGTGGAGTCACCGTCTGTCTCTGCTCTGTTGGCCAAGTTGCCATCTGTCACACAGGTGTTGTTTGTTCCTTCTCTACTTAAAATGGGAAGCAGATGCATAATGATGGCTTTTAAGCTGAGCTGTGCATAGGATTGTTGCCTGGCTTTATAGATGGGATGATACAACACCTCATGATTCCACTGGAAGCTCTGAGAAGAAATGTGCTGTGCAGTTCTTACCATCCCATCATCTCAATCCCTCAATATAGTTGGGTCCAAAATTTTATTTTAATTTTTACTTCGAGCAGACTTTTCTGCAAAGTTGGATAAAGAATAGAAAACCAGGAATGTCTATAAGAGAGACGTCAGAAAACAGGTGTACATCCTCTTAGTGTTATGACTGTACCAGATTGGAAGTGGAAGCTTGTTCATGCAGCTTTCTAAATGGTCACTTCCTTGTTTTTCATTAGAAAAGAAAGGCCACCTAGGGGTGTGGGTTATAGAGTGATACCAACTCTTAGAATCCTGATTCTTGCAGGACTGTCCTGGATAGTGTCCAAGAATTTGCAAACCATGCAGAAAAAACACAACTTCTATCCTGTGAAGAAACCAGATATGCGAGTGAATAGTGGTAAAGAGGACAAGAAACTTGCAAGTTGAAGGGCAGACAGGAGAGAGAAGATGAGATGGAGCATGTAAATCGGGAGAGAGTAAAATTTAAGAATAGTTTTGCAGCAAAATAATAAATTAAAAGTGCTGTGCATTATCAAAAAACCCGTAAGCAGCTCCACTATGAGATTGTGGAACTGAATTGTGGGTAGTTTTGAGTGCAGCACTAAGGCAGTGCAATGTCTCACCCAAGCTGTTACCAAAGCAGTGGGGTGGACAGAGACCCCTTGGTCTGTCCCATTGGCTTGACCCATTCTTCACTTGGAAGAGCAGTTCAGAAGTTCTGCTGTTCCTGTTAAGGAGATGCTGGAATTCTTCCCTGAGAATTTTGGAGCACCCTTTGCTGCTGGAAGAAAGGAAGAAAAAGAAATGTGCAATGAGAAAACATAGAGTTGTCCCTTATGAAATTACTGAGCTGACCCCAAAACTTTAAACAGGCTTGCCTGTGAAATTAGGCCCTTGAAATAAAAACATGTACTCTGAATGGCTTCTTAAGTGAAGGTGTAGTATTTGCCTTGCCATGGCTGGATGAGGAAATGCTGTGCAAACTTTCCCTGCAGCTGCTCAATGTGTGGCTATAAAAGCAGAGTTAGATGTATCCCCTGCAGCCACAAATCATTTGAGGAGGTTCTGAGGAGGCACATTGGCTCCTGCAAGCTTTAAAAGTAATATTAAAAGGTGAGAGTTATGTTGGAAGAAAGACCATGTGCCAAATAAAAGCATATTTAGGTCAGAAGAGATTCTCAGGCTCTGCCTGTGGTCTATTAAACCAGTGGTCTTCAAAGCAGTTTTCATGCACATCAAGGTGTGCATAAACCACACCACTGGGGTGTGAAAAACCATGATTTTGTGCTATTAACAAATTTTTAGAACAATATTTATTTCATGTCTAGCTTAGAGTTTTTACTTTTTCTGTATGTTTTACAAGTTGCAGAACATGTTAGGATGGTGGGATGGGCGTCTCAGATTTTTTTCCCTGGTACTGTTTGCAATTTCAAGAGTTTGGAGATTACTGTGGTAAACTATAGATGTAGTCAACATCTGCAATGCTGCATGTAGAACAGCTGTGGTGAATGGTCTTGCATCTAATTTTAGGTCTTTGAAATATGTGAACTACATGCCCTGAGGCAGAACCCTGGTAAGAGAAATAGCAGTCTTTGGGAGGAAAATAGATGATTACGAGCTGAAGAAAAATCCTAGGGCTAGGAAAAGACAAAGAGGCAGTACAAACTGCTGCCTTTGCAAAGTGCACATGAGGGGAGGGAGGCTGTGGCAGGTATCTTTGCTTAGCACAAAGGTTGTGGAGGGAGTGGAAGCAGCAGGGCAGTGCTTCAGTAAATATCACGCTGGGGCATTTGCGGGGTGTGGGGGGGGGGGTTGTCAGCACAAGAAAAGAAGTAAAACTCAGTGCCCCTAGTCTCTCAGTCCCAGCTGACAGCCAGTCTCTTGTCTTCTTTGGGCTCACACAAAATTAAAATGCAGAGACTGGGAAAAGCCTATGGTTCTGATAGTATTGGGTGTTCACCAGGAATTAAAGGGCCCAGGAGCAGCTGCATACTGACACCACCAAAACCAGAGAGTGACACCTGTTCTTAGGATAGCTACCCTAAGGAAGTGAAAGAGAATGAGGGGCTAAGGACTTGCTTATAGCAGAGCGAGGGAAGGGATGTACATATAAGATGAAGCAGCCAGGGTGCTGTATTTGCTGCAGTATGTCATCCATTCCATTGTCATGAATATTGATGACTTAGCATTTCTTGGCTTTTCTTACCCTGTTCCTGTTTTGTTTGTACTGTCACATATGCAAACAGAGTGATGCAATATTTTTATTATATGTCAGTTCTCAGGGCTGAGGTGACGGGAGAAAAATAAGAACTAAGGGAAGCAGAGGAAGAAGACCAAATTTGAAACTGCGTTAATCTGCAAATCAGAAAATAACTTTCTTTCTGAGAATATGTATATTTTATATTATTAGTATTGATTGTGCTTAGTAGATTAGGGAATACAGTGTTTCAATATGTAATTTTTTTTAAATGGTGTGTAAATGAACATGTGTCTATACATGAGAGAAATTAACTCTTGTGCATTTATAAAAGTGATGTTTTGAGCATTTGAAGCAGCAACTGCACATAGATCAGCCAAATCTACAACTGCTTTCCGTGATAAACTGAGTTTTAACAGAGTATGTAGGTCCTTCAATGTTGCAAATGGGGTGACTGCACCTTTGTCTAATACTGTCTTTGGCATATTTAAAAAAAGCAATGTATAAATTGGTGGCCCTCGGATGGGCAGAAAACAACAGGTTTTTGTAAAAAACATAGTTTCCTCTATGCAAAAATGCTGTATGCATGTGTGATATGTAGTCTTACACCAATTTGCTGAAAATAATTTTTCCATTTTTAAAGAGCTAATCAGATAATTTTTGAAAATTAGAATAATGGTATTCTAGAGGTGAGAGCTGTGCATCAGCAGTGGAGAACTATTAAACAAGACATAATGTTGTGATGGTCTACTTAGAAGGATGGCAGCAAACAGCCCAGGACATGGTGGCATATTTACATTCTTCTGTCAGCTTTTAGTGTTCAAATGGCTGTTTAGTCATATTCTGACCAAGTCAGATTGCATGCAAAATTGTTTCCTTTATTTTCAGCCATAGTCTCCCAGGCAATTTACAGACTCCAGTTGCACTTGAGTTTATATGAATTTGTATGAACACACACTCATGCTGGTGTGTTAGTGTCCACAAAATACTACAAGCTAACTTTCTGTATACAGTTGACCTGAAATAGGTGCCTGTCTCATTAAAACTCCTACAGAATGTTTCAGTAACATCACGCTCTTAGAAGTAACATTAAGGTCTCAGCTACAGGAATTGCAGAATTCGTCTTTGTGGGCTGAGTCACTTTAATTGTAACAGTTCAGTTGTTAGACAATACAGTTCAGTAGACTGTATTGGCTTTAAAAATCAAATGCCTAATAATTCCAACAATGTCTGTGTGAACTTCTGTGAGGCCTTTATAGGTGTCACGAGACAAAATTACACAGGGAAGAGCACAGACCTCCAAGAAAACCAAGGCTGGCCCTAATGAAGCTTAAATCCACACAAGTGTTTACAACAGTCTTGCTGGATACATAGGTAAAAAACCATGTTTTTCAGTCTATCAAAATCTAGGGTATCCTTGTCTATTGAAATCTGGGTTGTGGCCTTATCTGGCCTGTAGCCAGATAAATGCTATTGCCTTTTCTAGTAGCAACACAGGTTCCGAAATAATTCTGCAAGGACAAGCGTTTGTCAGATCTCAGTTTTCAAGGCTTGCCTGAAGCTTTGTTCTGCTCTTTTAACTCTTACAGCAGTTGTCTGAAAGAATGGTGTTACCTAATCAGTTTTAGCTTTAGCTTGCTTTTATATGGTTGTATAATTTAGTGCCTATTTTTATAATAATCTTCATCAATTTCTCTGCCTAATGGATAGAACTAACAACTCTCCATTCTTTTAAAAATGAACTGTCTGAATGGCAGCATGGAGAAGAACAGTCACGGGACAATAGCAGAGGCCTGAAAACTGTGAACACAAGGTGGTACCAGAGCCAATCAAGCATCAACCAGCTACAACCACCCCACCCACTAGGGGGATGTTTAGTAGACTAAAGAGGAATGAGCTCTCACCATCAGCCCTGGGGCCTTTCTCTTGGAGAAAAGCTGTGGCCAGGGACCATTTGCCATAACCCTCTCTTCTATTCCAGACTAAGCAGGATTCATGGAGAAGTCTGTCGCTAGCATAACAGTACAGAGAAGGGAGAGGTATTACAAGGTCTGTAAATTCAGAAATGTTTTTGTTTTAGTTGGCTGTATTTTTTAGAGTAATAAATAGATTTATTTATTATTATTAGATGGACTAATAAGAAGTTGGGGGGTTTTTTAGACTGTTGTAGTCTAACAATACATTCTTAAATTCTTGACTTTCCATCCAGGTAGTGTTTATTAGGCCCACATAAACTGCAAGAGCTGTACTACAGCACTGTCATTAGAAGTGGGCAAATTTGGGCTATGGGGGTTATACTTGGCTTCCTGTAGCCACATAATGAGCAGAGAGATTAAAAAATGAGGAAAGCAAAAAAAAAAAAATTTAATTTAATTCCTCCTATTAAGGAGAGCTTCTACTAAGGTGTTTTGTACAAGGGAAAAGAGCAAGTATACTAGAAATCCTTTGTCTGTCTTGGCAAGGGAAGAAGGTGGAGGTTTATAAACCAAGTGAACTGACAAAAGATCCACGTAAGATTGAGCTTGCTGCCAGGTTTGCTGGTATGTGTGTCTGTGTAGTCATTGTGTGTCCCTGACAGCTCCACTGCCAAAATGAATACTAGAATATAAAAGGAGCAAGAGGCCCTGCCCTGGACCTCCTTGCCAAAGGCTGCACTCTGGTGAGGCAGTTGTTTGTTTACTTTCATAATATTATAGCTTGCAATCAATACTCACACAGTTTGCTGAGCCCTGAGGGGACAAACTGGATGGGTTTTTTCTTTCTATCTGGAGTCCACTGGCTTACATCTGTTATAAGACTAGTTTCTAAACCAGCTCGCCATGATTTTGAGAGAAAATTTTCAATGTAGAATTCATTCCCTGGGGGAAAAACCTCAGAAATAAATAGAAACATGTTAATCATCTGATTTTCTTCCCCTTGCTATGTCTGGTATTGCTGTGCTCTGTTCCTTTTTGTGCTCATCTCAATATTTCTGTTGCTCTTTATACTATGACCTGTGTGAACACCCTCCAGAAGTGTTGGCTTCCTAAGTTGTCATAGAAGGTACTGGGGGGAGAGGGGTTTGCAAATTTACTCACAGATGTCTGTCTGAGGCCTGAGCGTAGCTGGCACTTTGCAGAAACTTCCTCCTTGCATTTAAATGTGTGGATCAGCAGCTTGCTTGGACTTAGGCTCAGCAGATATGGCATACAAGAGCACCATGCAGCATATATTTTTGAAGTATGTTTTTAATATTTGGGATTCCCAAATAAGTTCTGTGCAGAGCTGTGAAGCTCCATTATAAATAAAAACATTTCTCATTCTTGCTAACATGTAAGCAGCCAATTTTTTTTTAATAGCTCAAGAGGTTTCAGTAGGACAGTTGGCTATGGAGGTTTTGTAAAGAAAAAACAAAACCAGTTTTCTGGGGTAAAGTACAAATTTTCTGAATGAGGAAAATGTCTTTGAATAATTTTTTCTTATGATACAGCATTTTAATAATTTAAAAATAATATTAAAATATCTTCTGCAAAACCCTGATGTTTTGGAGATGGTAAGGGTGGAGTGTTTTCCAGAGTCTATTGTATTTATAGACAAAATTTTCAGCCTTGTGGTTTTGCATCACAGAAAAAAGCTATGGTCTGTTTTCCTCTCTATCCTCCATCCCATAGGATTTTTTCTGTAGCTCATCCAATTTTCCTCTCATCTGCACCATTACATTGTTAGCCTCTGTATTCTTGAAGTTTTCTTTTGCTTTCTTCTTTCCCTTCAATGTCTCCCTCCTTTTTTTCACCAGTTAAGAGCCTGAGGGGCTGCTGGTTTTCTCCTGTTGAAATTGTTCAGTTTCTTCAATGACTGTTGGTGCTTTGCATGGGGAATCACCAAGTGGAATGGAATTAGTTTCAGAGAGTGAAATTTGGTCACAAGCCTTTCATGATACTATCCCAAATACCAGGGAGGTCATTGGTTTCCAGTCAGAGTCTTGCAAGACTGCCAGGTGCAAATCAGAAATGGTGTTGATTTTTTTTTTTTTTTGTGAGTTATGCAAATAACACACTGAACATAGAACTCCTGTGCAGTAGTTTACAATGGTGATTTAGCATAAACAGAGCATCTATATCTCAAACCCATGATTAATTAAGTCAATCAGTTGCAGTTCTGGATCTCAGCTATGTTACTTTTGGAATGATAGCCTGCTATATTTTCATTAAACTAATCATATAACTAATCTCTGTAATTCAGAATCCTTTATGTATAGGAAGAGTTACTTTAATGCTGACATCTGCCATTTTATTGCTGTAAATACCCTTAAACATAGGTGGAGTTTTCACCAGTCAGAAGTAAAAGAAACAACCAATGCCTTTTGTATTTGTTCAGAAAAGATCACAAGGCAAATTAATTAGTCTAAAGCAAGATGATGTGCCTTCAGGTGGGGTGGGTGGAGGCCAGAAACAGTCCTTCTTTTTCCCACAAGTGTTTCATTTAGATTCACTTTAAAGTTTGAAAGGCTGAAATGAAAGCTAGAACAGTTAGCTTTTTTGACTTAAATGAGAGTTAGGAGCAGGACAGGCTTGTAATTTCGTGGATAAATTTAGTGGGTTTAGTGGTTTTTGGTTTTTTCTGGAGATTACTTGTTATTTTTTTTAAAGAATTCCTTAATAAAACTCGTAGTCAGATTCCTTCTTCATTTATCATGTACACTAATCCTTTTACAAGAAAGAGAGGAGCATCAGCTATAGCAGGTAAAACCTTTTATTCATATGGTCTTGCTGATGCAACACCACATTTAGGTGGGTTTCATTCAAACCAACACAAAGTAAGTGATACAATGAAAATTTTCAGAAGGAATTCAGTGTCTCACCAAATGGAGCAGACCAACATGATGACACTTTCAGACCTGCTGGACAGTGAGAGATTCATGGGTTTGAGAGGGTTCAAAATACGGCTTGTATGTAGTGTTTGGTTTATAATTTTTAAAGGTGTTTAAGGTTTGTTCTCACTGGAAGGCGCGGTGGGAAAGGCACAGCTGCAGGCTGGACAGCTGGAAGCCGATTGAGGGCTGAGAGGCAGTTGGGAGTGAGGAGAGAGCCCGTGGGAAGTGAGGCTGGACGGACACGTGGACAGTGTGGGCAGAAAGGTGACTGGGTGGCAGAACGCGTGGACAGCAGCACTGCAGCTGGGCCAGCCAAAGGGAGCCTTCCTTCTGTGAGTTCTGTTAGGTCTCAGTTTGGTTTCAGTTAGGTCAGGTAGAGGAGAAAGGTATATAAAGGGTGAGACTTCTACAATAAAGTGATCTCCTTCGGATGCGTAAGGGGGTCTGGGTGGCTTTGCTCCCCATTGCTACCATTGTGGCCATTTTGTTTGGCTTTCTGGATATTAGCATGCATATACCTGCTATTCACACAGATAGGTTTGGGTTCTATTAAACATCTCTGAAATTCTGGCCAAGTGGTGTAAATGAAAATTCTGTTGACAGAAGCTGGGGCATTGAGATTTCACTTTCCTCCTCACAGTGAGAAGTTGTTAAAAGACCTCTGCTGTGCTCACATAATGTTTGAACTCTCTTGAGGATATAAGTGGTGCAGAACTCTTATCGGTCAGTCTATCATAGATTTTGTACTGTTGCATATTACTCAGTCAAGGGGTATTTTCTACATGAAGCTTGTAGAAAACAAGAAGCTAGAAGACAATCCTAACAGGATTCTTGGTATCTGAGGCATCACTTTCTCCTAGGTATCAAACTCTGCTTTGACACCAGGGATTCAGCAACACATTTTAAAGAGAATGAATTTAGGAATCAAGGTAATTATTAGTATACCTTTCTTCATAACCAGGTGGATTTTGTACTAGAGTTATCATTTCAGATATGCTGTGAACTATATTACTTAAGTATCATAGTTTGCCACAAAGTGGTTTTCTGTGCTGAGTGCTGATTGTGAAGATATGACTTCTGCTACCAGAAAAGGGTCAGAATTCTCATCAGAGAAAGTGTTTTTCTGCCTTAAATGCTGCAAAATTGTTTTTCTGTAATGGTGAACATGTGTGGGTTTATTTTGGATATAGTTTTTGTTCCTTTCTTTGCTGTCATCAGTGATATGTAATTAGTTTCTTGTCCAGGAGTCTGTGGAGACACCTGTGAGAAGCACTTTCACTGACAGGGCAATTTGTTTGAATGGTGTAGCTATTGAATGGTATAGTTCTCCTGGCAGAAACCAGTAGAGTATATAATAAATTGTATCCTGGGGTGAGATCTAGATTCAGTAAACTAAGCTTCTACTTTACCAGTTTAGCTCCTCTTTTCAGTGTTCTGGCAAAGTGGGACACTGTGCTGCTTACACTGGAGTGCTCTTGGAGACAGCCACCAGCCAAGGCCTGAAACTTAGCACACAACATTTATTTATGATGAGCCACTAGACAATTTCACAGTTAACAGGTCAAGATCAAGGGTGACTCAGACACTCAGGTTTGGACAAACAGTTTCTCCAGTCTGACACCATGTTACTGGTCTGGTGGCCATGGTGTTGATGGCTCTCTGCCTCTCAGTTCATAGTGAATGGGTAAAGGGTTCTCTGATGATAGAAGCATCTTCCCTCTTTCCTAAGCCCCATTGTGTGTAGGACACACTTCCTCAAGGGCAACATGGTCCAAAGGATAACTTTCTCATTTTTAGGTAAAAATTAGTGTGTTGTGAGCCACTGAGATAGCAAACTGAGTGCCAGTTGTCTGGTACCTTCTAATTGTTGCAGCCATGATGTTATTTTCTTAGTTTTACTGTTTTCAGGCAAGTGGTCTGCATTGCGTTTGAGGTGCAAGGCAGACAAGCAGATCTTATGCCTCAAAGCCATTTGTGCTTTTTGTCACATGGTTTGGCTTTTGGAGTGATTCATGCCACCACTGTGGTTTCAACTACTTTGAAAACAGTAAAGAAGTCTGTACTTGGAATATACTGACTGTCTTTTGCAGTAAAATCTTACCTTTTATTCCTTCAGCCCTTTTTGGTGCATTGGTTTGTTTATGTGGAAGAGAGCTCTGGGGAAGACATTTTAACCCTCTATTGTCCTGTTACAACCTGTTCAGAATTACAGGTGTGAAAAACGAGGTTCACTTTCTTAGAAAAATTTAGACGTTTAATAAAAATTAAAAAGAAAATAGACAATTAGGAGAGACAAAAGCAAATGCTTGGCACCTAGCCAGCATACCTTACCCCTCCAGATCTTTTGTTTTAAGGATCTCTCTGTTACATAATCAGTAGACCCTAATGCATTATTCAGACATTCCTTTAAGTTCAGATGTTCTCTTGGTTTTGATTTCCCCCTCAACTTGTCCTATTTCACCAAATTAACATTTTATTACTTCTTGTAGATGAAGTTCTTGGCGTCTTGCAGTCATTCTTGTGTCTTATTCTTCTGATACCAGGAGATCAGTAAATTCCTTTCTGTAGCTTTTGGTCCACCACTGTCTTCAGCTGGTTAATGCAGGAATGCAGAAATGAAAGAGGACTCCCCCACCCCTTTCTGGTTTGGCCAGTTTAGGTATTACAGAAAAAAAACAATCTTATACTTTTATAAGTATAAAACACTTTTTGTAACACTATGTTACAACCAAAAAGAAAATACACATTCATCACATTTCTAAACTCTATTAATAAAATAAAATACAGGAACATCTTCTCACATTATACATACAGTATTCATTTTAATATTTGCAAAAGCCAACTTTGTGATGTGCATTTATAACACAGGCATGTTCATGCAAAGATTGCACTGGGATAATGTGGTGCCTTTGGACATGCCAGGTGAAGTTACAAAGAGAGAATGTGAGGCTGTCACATCTCAGGGCATGTTGATCAGCCCTTGTTTTGTCGGGTTGCAGTGTGTGTTCTGCTGGTTCCAGCAGCAAGCAGTCAGGGAAACCTGTATTCCTAAAATGTACAAAGAGGACTATGTGATTCTTTTGCAGGAATTAGCAAACGCATTTGAAGTGTGGAGATTGTGTTGTCAAGTGGACAGAGCACCTGACAGGAGTCTGAGAAGAACGTGTCTTTCTTCAGCCTATACATTGAGTCATTGTGTGATGTTTGGCAAATTGCTTCAACTGTTTCCCCCCACAGGAAATAGAGGACTGTGCTTTACAGTGAGATCTGAAAAAGATAGTATAATATATAGTGATTATAAAGATACAGTTCTCTGCCAAAGCTTGGATAATCATTGTTAGCAGCAGCATTAATTTTTATTTTTTTCCTTAATTAAATGGGAGTTTGACATATGTAATTTGTGTTTCAGTTGGGCAGACTGATCATTGATGGAATGGTGCAGAGGGTTTGGTGATATTTTTTTACTTGTAAACAGAATTCTTATTTTAATGAGAGTAAAGATCTATATCATTTGAAACCAATTGCCAACAGAGGTTTGCAAATTTCTAACATAAAGTTCAAGTAATTTACATAAGGAAATACTGATGTTTCAAGTATTTTTTACATTGTTACAGAAATCATTGGTGTTCCTTCTAATATAATATTTACACCTTGTTTTGGAACAGTATTAGCTGCTGCTGAAAAGATCATGAAACTAAGAGACAGAAATCCATTTTTTTTGTGTGTTTGCATCACATCCTGGTACCAAATGACTAGTGGTTACCTCCCCAACTCTGGTCAGAGAATTTGGGATTCTTCTGTGAGGTGGTGTCCCACATGTGCCTGTGGCTTTGCTGCTGCTGTAGTTTGTGGAGCAGTTCCTGGATTTGAGAGTGGTGGTCTCTGAGCTACTGGAAAACAAATATGCATTGATTCTGATTAATTGAAGTATAGTTGAAAACTATGATGAGCAGGGCCTGTTAGCATGTCTGGATTGTTGATTTGAGTATTTTCCACTGATGATGCCCAGATATCAACTGGCAATATGTGAAACACACTGTTCACCTTCTCTTCCTACCTATGCAGGACGTGGCTTAAAAACCATAGGTTTGACCACTGTCTCCAGAGGAATACACCACAAATTAACTGGTTTGATGACTGATCACACAGAACAACAGTTGAATGTACTGTGTCTGCTGCAGAAACTTACACTATAAAGGCCCAGCGAATGCTAGTTTGTCCTAGATATTTCCTTCTTGCTGTCTGCCTCATGCTCACATAAAAGGCTTTAGAATATACCTGAATGGGGTATTCTAAAAGCCATTCCCCTGGATGGATCCTTGTGGCAAGAAAATCTCTTCAGCTTGAATTCTCTTTTTTCTTTGCTGTCATTTTCATTCAGTTTTCAATTCACTTACTTATATTCTCTGTCTCCACGTGTTCTCCCAGGAGATGCCAGACAATAACCTCCTATACTGTAGATATGGGGCTTTCTGAAAAAGCACACGTGAGGTAAATTGAGCAAGATGAGAGCCAATTTTAATTTATTCACAAATGTTGCATTATACAATTGTATATATTGTTTTAAGAGTGGAAGCACCTCATAATACCAGAGCTCCAGATTATTAATGTTCCCTCAACAGTGGTCTCTAAATAGTTAGAATAGGTTTGACCTGTTCTATTCTCATGCTGTGATAACATAGCAGGCCTGAAAAGGTCACAGCTACTGGGATCTAAAAAGACTGTTACAGTTTTGCTCACTAATTCCTTAGCAATTCAGTCAAGTTGATAAAAATAGAAATAATAAATGGAGAAGGCTGATGCTGATATTACAGTTTTTATTTGCTATTGCTTTGGTCAGAAACTTTGCACTACAGAAATTTGTTCAATGTGAAGATATCTCTCTGGATTAGAGAACAAGACTTTTACTAAAACTTCTTTTACATCTTATTATGATTCTTTGAGCAAAACTCAGTTATCTCTGGCTGCTGTGTAGGCTGAAGCATCTGGGGTTTGCTGTAATCTGTGTTTTGCTGTCAGTATCCCTAGACTCATTGCCAGCTGAAGAGAGATGAAAGATGGTGCTCCCACCATCTTTGCTTTGCTTCCCTTTACTCTTTTGTCAAGTAACCTGATGAAAAGACCAGCTATGACAGCCACTGGCTAGCTGAGTGTTTTCCTACAATCTGGGAATTAGCTGATCACACAACCATTTGATCTCTTACTACTTAAGCCTGGCACAAATGTGCCATCACATAGGAGAGAAGTTGGCATGTAAAATGCCTTCCCATAGGCAGTGCCGTTTTTTAAACCAATGGTGCACGATGGGCTTAAAGGAACAGGCATAGTGATAAACATCTGTAACATCAGGGGTCCACTAATGTTAAATCAGGCAGTTTTATATGACTATGAACCCTCAGATCCTTTGCTAGTTTGTTCAGTTGCTTTCAGTCACCTGTTGTGAAAGGTTTTTAAATTCTTGGGTTGCCTTGCAACCCTCTGCTTTGGTTAGGAACACACATCAGTTGGAACTGAAGGCATAGCTTGGGGTTTCAGTATAGTGGTATGGAAGCTCTTGGTTATTTCTAACCTTAGTGTGGCAAAGGATTCAAGCAAGTGCTGAGGTATTTATGGCTTTGCTAAGCCATTTTAAAAACTAGATTTGCAAAGTTACTGACAGTGTATCTCCTGGGTACAGAAAGGTTCCATTGAATAATGCTCTGTAAGCTACTCTGACTCTTTAACTTGCTATTCCACCAGGTTCCATGTCTTTACCAAGTTAAAAAGCCACATGGCACAAGAATTGGGGGTATTAAAAGTGCTGTTAAAAAATGAATTACTGATTTTTTTCCACAGTCCAAATGGGGTTAGATTACCTTGTCTTTTTTTAAGCAGTGACACTAACCTCTGAGATAAACCCCATTTTATCCAATAAGTAAAGTTGAAGTCTGTTTGGAAAATGTGGTGTTTTGAGAATATTTGTATTTTAGAATGGGATGTAGTATAAGATGGGAGTGTCTAAGGCACATCACAGGTGACATCCTGACTATTTTGTTTGCCATTAAACTGTATTTCTCAATGGTTAGCAGTTCAGAAGCTATTCTTGACATAGAATGTGACCTCACTGGAGTCACAACAGCTCTGATGTGCCTGTTGTGTGTTTTACAACTCTGGGTCAGACTGGAAAAAGCTGATATAAGGAATACATTAAGAAGTTCATAGGTGGTGAGACAAGAGCCTGCATCATGGTGCAGGTGGCAAGCACTGGCAGCTGATCCAGCTCCTCCATCATAACCTCAGATGAACTCAGTTGTGCTGATCATGGTATTTTTCAACTAACCCTGCTGAGAGCTGGTGATAAAGCAGTGACCCCTTTGTGAACCTCACAGGCTCCATATACCAAGGCCTCAGTTGCCACCCAGATGGCAATGAGGTCAAAGAGTCACAGGAAGATGCTGTGCAAAGCATCCTCTGCAGAATACATCAGCTTCCACCTCCTTCCTCTTCCCTGGTCCTGACACATGGAGGTGCTTGTCATCAGGGCAGAGTTTCTTTGTGGTTGTTTGAAGTTAGGCTGGACCACCTAAATCTGTGCTCTTGCTTGATGTGCTCATGTTGAAATTGATATGAGAGGATTTTGATTCTCTCCTGTGTTTCATGCTTTGTGCAATCCTGCACCTGGCAGCACTGGGCTACCCACTGCTTTTCCAGCTCCACCTTCCATACTAGTCTGCATTTCCCTGTAAAGGCATTTAAACCAAACTAAGCTTTTTGATGTGTTGCTTTATGCATGCAGAAAAAGACACACACTGTCAGTAAAATTTCTTTGTGTTCATCTTCTTTTCTCTGCTTTTTCTACTTTTCATGCAAAAAGAGTGTCTTAGCACAGTGTTATAAGGTTATGTTAATTGGAATAGCAACTAGCCTGGAGTAATGCTAAGTGTGTAGAGTTTGTGTTAGATGTATGGATTTCTTTTAGAACAGAAAGGCTCTGCAGAAAGGGCCCAGGTCTTCATTGTGTTTTTGTTGAATTTGTTTGTTACAGGTTGTGAGCTTTTGTGCATAACACATGCTGTCATCTTGAGCAGATTTATACAGATAAACATTATGATCATGTGTACAGTCAGTGTACAGTAAGCATGTCTCTTAAAATGCAAGTTTACAGGTAAACTACCAAAATCTCCTCGTTTAAAACACACTGTAGGCAGGTCAGTGGGCTAAAAATGTGGTTTTACAATTCTGAGGAAGAATCTTTTGCTTGGGAAAAGTATTGCATTCCTTATCACCCTTCAATCTGCATATGATGTATCTTGTAACCTATGTCTGTCCCTTCTTTTGTGCTGCAAATGCAGAGCTTTCTCAGGGTATTTTGTACACAGTTGGACCTTGATGTTCTTTGTAATCTGTGTCCTTGCTCTATTAGGTCAGTGCTCTGTGTTATGAACCTCATTTTGGAGTCTGCAAAAATGTGAATTATACTGAAATACCTCTGTCTTTTCTTTTTCAGGATATAAAGTTTTGAACAGTGCCTCCCCAAGAAGTGTGATGAGAAATGGCTTTAGGAAACAATACCCAGAAAAGTTATTCCATCATCCCCTGCTTCATCTTTGTTGAGGTGAGTACTGCGTTCAGCTGCCAAGCCTACATAGAAGACAGCTCTTCCCTGCAGGAATTAAGTCATTTGTTAGCCATTTTATTTGTAGCAAAGGATGCTGTCTTAGTTGATCACATAGATATCCATCTTCATACATCTTCATACTCCTTGCCATCAGATCCCCATGAAAAAAGTCCTGCATGAGTTATCCAGGCCTCAGGTACAAGCATGCAAGAACAAGTAGAGACACTGTGTATCCAAGACTTTGCTCTCTGGTTTTCTAGCTAGTCCTGTGGTACTTGGCAGAGAATGAGCAATAGCTGCAGGCATAGGTCAGCAGAAGGTGATTGGTCATCTTCCCAACCTTTCCTCAGACCTCTCTCCATCCTGGTGTTGCACAGGGACTAAAACTCATTTAAGGAAATTTCTGATCTTACAGTCTGATGGTTCATGGGCTTGGGAAACAACACTAGGCTCTTGATTTCAGTTCAGGTGGAACATAAAATGTAGATGAGGCATGCCTGACCTTTAAGTGTGATGAAGAAGCTTGGCTAGCACAAGGGCTGAGAATTGTCTAGCAGTGAATCTACAATTAATGTTCTATGTCTTTGCTAAAGGCAGTTGGTGTGGTGGGTTTTTAAATAATTATTTTATTATTTTAATCCATGCAGATGGCAGTTTGTGGTTCTTCTTTTACTTAGCCTAACACTGATAGACTGGCCAACACTGATTATTCAAATCCATGATTATTTAGCTGGTGCTGTTAAGGCTGGGACAGTTTTTCTGGTGCCTATAAGACTGGGACAGTGTTCCTGGCAAGAGAAGCAACTCTGTTTCCAGGGAGAATGAAATCTTCCATCAGATTTAGATGGTAAAAAGGAGATAACTGCCTGTAAGTAACCAAGGCCACCTCTCTGATGTAGTGTGGAATCCCTGCAACCTTTTGATATAACACCTAGGAGTTGGCCCTGGCAGGATATATTATAGTCACCTGCTTGGCATGAGAATCAGGACCTCCCAATGGTGCTCTGTACAATGGTTTGCCCTGGGTCTCCCCTACCCAGTAGATTCTCCCATTCCTTGGTGTCTGTCCCTGGTGACCAGCTCTGTCTCCCTGTAGGACCTTGACCTCACCTGCCTTTGCACTGCCCCCGTGCCTCAAGGTCATTGACTCTTGTAACCCTTACTTAAGCCAAGGACTGGCACACAATCTCCCTCTTGGCACCTGGACAGCCCTTCAGCACCACCAGGAAATAAACTGCTGGAACTGTTCCAGACCAAGGGCCTTCTGCCTCTCTCTGCTGCTGGCCACGTGCCGTGCATGTGGATGTGGGAGCCTGATTGCTTTGCCTGAGATTCTCCAAGCAGCTTCTTCTCTGGAGGGGTTGGTTTATTGGGAATAAGGCATTAGCCTCACTCCTAAACTCATGCTGCCACAATGTAGCTTGGATGGAATGCTCATTCTTTAGCCCAAGTTCTGAGACACGTTGAGATCTTCCATAGGAGAGGTGCTAGGAATTGTGAAAGGATTAATTGCTAATTGCTCTTCTGATGGAGACAATGGGTCACTGCTTTATTCTGACAGCTAGAGAAAGAAAGGGTAAAAATGAGTGAAAAGCAGAAACTAGGTCAGAAAAACACCCAATAAAAACAAACAGGAATGAGATGTCTCAAATTTATTGCTAAACAAGCAGCTCTGAACACTTATAGTCCTCTAAAGAAATGAATGATGGGCCTGGTTGGCAACCTATGACAGTGACATAAATTGTTCCTCCTGTAGGCAAGACTGCCGTGAGGATTTTTTGCTCCATAAGTGTTCATTCCTTGTCCTTTCACATCGTTGATTTGCTGATTAAAACACAACATTAAATTAAAAATCAGTCAAGACCAGAGAGGTAGTGTCTGAAAAGATGTTCTCTCTACTATGTTTGATAAAAATGTTCTTCCCCTCTTTGTCCACAGTATAGATTTTTAATGTAGCACTACTGGGACTACAAATTCATAGACTTGTGTCAAGCATTGTAGCATTAAACAACAGGAAATCTAATTTCCTGTTGGGAGTGCAGAGATGATTGATAGTAGCCGTTCCACCTGAAAAATCCCTGTAAATCTTAAGGCGCACTGGAGGTGGTGGTTTTTTCCCACTACTGTGTTTTTGAGACTAAAGTAAGTGCTTTCTTTTTCAGAGGAGCTGCCCCAGACACCAAGCCCTGTGCTGGATTACCTGGGTTAGGACACACCCTATTTTTGTTGCTTTGAAGCAATCATGAGAATTGATTAGCAGTGTGACAGCTTGCTGCTGCTGTGAAAAGCAGGACAGCTAAAAATAGTGTTGCCTGCTTTCCTGACAATGTTTTTCTGTGGGAAGACAATCCAGCAGCAGCCGTAGTAGCTGACCATGATAGGAAAAGAGATAGTCAATAAAAATTATCATAGGTCTGTTCCCCAGAGTGTGCTGCTTCCCCCACTGGAATCCTGTCCTCTGATCAAAAGTTTTGACATATTTGCTCTTAAGAAAATAATGCAGATCCATGATTGTCATGTTTGATGCTCTGCCAACAGCTATTTGCTAACTGACTACTCTGCAGTGTGCTTTCATGAAACTGTGATGGCAGAGGTAGAAATGAGGTGTCACAACGAGTTTGGACACTTAAAATACCATCATGCTTCAGTCTGTACAAATATGACACAGTTCCAGCCTTTATTCTAATTTCCATTTTTTTCCCACTGAACTAACTTGTAGCAGTTAGTTATTATGGAAACTGACCTGAAGATGAATGGCTCATTACAAAAACTTAAACCCTGTGCCTGACTCTACAAATTCCTTTTTATATTCAAAATACGAAAGTTTTAATAATGAGATAACATGTGATGTCTAATCTGAAATGACAGAAATGTTTAATCAACATTTTCATTCCCTAATTGGAAATACAATGTCATGTTATGAGTGGATTTAAAGGCTAAATAGGGAATCATTAAAGTAATTTTGATCCACTTATCAAATCTGAGTTCATCTCCCAAATAATGCAGGCAGCTTTCTGGATGACTCTTTATTATATTATAAGAGGTGTCATTACAGTCTGGCATTTGTCACCAAATGTCTGTGAAGATTTGGTGCAGTATATTTCGTTAAACATGTAAACAATTAACTAGGATGTGCAGGAAACTAAGACTCTCCTTTTCCCTGCCCTCCTCTGCAGACAACATCCTGAAAGGAGCCTTCAGGAGGCTGTCTCCCAACCTTGGTTCACATTAGACAGATGTTAAATAGTAGTGCAAAGATGCCCTACTCCATAGCTTCCAGAGCCCTTTAAAGTCAGTGATGGACCCAGAGCATGCAGAAAAGGCTGCAGAGCTGCTTTTGATATACTCTGGATCTATCTCAACAAATGCCAGTAGTGCACAGCAGCTGTGTGAGGATTTGTTGATGGCCAGAACTATCACTAAAGTGGTCTTCTGGACAGCAGGCAAGCCTGAGAGAAAGTAGGAGAAGCAGCATCTGGGATAACGGGAGGAAAATTCTCACATTCTTCCTTTTTCACTTACAATGGCCTGTGTTTGCCAAAGCTCTTTGTGGGGCATCTCCTCCCTCCTTCACCTGCTGGGACAGAGCAGTGTCAAAACATCTGTAACAACACTTCAGCAAGGCTGTGCCATTATTTTGCTATCCCACTTCAGAAGGTTTGATCCAGGGAGTCTGTGTTACATCCTTCCATGGACCATCTGCATGTGTGCTGGTTTAAGGTGGGGAAAACTACAGTCACAACTGGCAGATGTGTTTTGTTCATTAAAGTACAGACATTTTTTTGCAGATGAAGAATAAATTGTCAGAACAACTAAGCTCCCTGAGGTCCGGGCAGTGCCAGGGATAGAGTGCCGGCAAATCCCAGTCCTCTTCCTGTGGGACTGGTGACCTCCCCTGAGGTCTTCATCCAGCACTTTTCTATGCTCTGTGCTCTTGCCCTCTCTTTGTTAATCTCATTTTGGCGGTCAGCTTTCTAGCAGAAAACTCAGGCTAGGGGGTGAAGGAGAGAGTCCAGTGTGGCTTTGAATTTGGTAGGTCAGTGTTGTTCTTGCTTTTGCAGCCTATTTGATGCTTATCATTAGTGACAGGAAGTGCAAGGCCTTGTGGTAATTGCATTTAGCAAATAGATGTTGGAAAGAAAGTTTCATACTGTGAGTAAACAGCATCCCCACAACTACACATGACTTCAGGGGGAAGGCATGAGAGCAACTTCAGAGCCATTGTCTGTTGGAATGGTGGTTTTTGAGGTATCCTTTTTTTCCTGCAAAGAAAACCCTCTTCTCAACAAGAGTTAGGGCTGTAATGGCTGTCTAGGCAACAAAAGGAGAAATTTGGTCTGGAATTTCTGCTGATGAGGCATTTTTTACTTCTTTTTTCCTCCTCCTCACACTGGAAGCCTGTGGGCTTGAGTTGTTTCAGGGAGTTATCTAAGGATTTCTTTTCAAGTGCAATAACTCCTGAAGGAGTTGGGCACATCTGAGGTGTGTATTTGCACACGAAAACAGTAAAATTTTCTGGAACCAGATTTAATTAAATTGTCTTAAATTGCTCAAAGAGCTACTGAGTACCAAAAGGCCTTGCTATATGACTGATGTATATTCTTCATTGTGCTTCATTGTGGATTATTGTAATCCTGACTTTTACAAGGTAATAGGGGAAGATTCAAATATGTAACACCATTAAAACTTAAAACATTGCACATCTTCAAATTCTGTAAAATGAAGATCCCACTTTTTCACACTAAAACCATTTTTCTGCCCCCAGAAAAGCTTTTGCAGGTAGAGTAGAAACTGTTTTTTTCTTGACAACCCAATATATAAGACATTGCAAAGGGCTGAGGATTTTATACAGAAAATATCTTCTTCCCTTCCCCTAAATGAATAAAATAAAAAATCTGAAAAATAAAAGCCCTAGTCTTATGTTTATTTTGGTACAAACTTGGATTTGAGCTGTAGTTATGCCGTAGCCCCACAGGATTTCTGTTTCTACAGTGGGGTACATTTTCCTTAACTTTTTGCTGTTTTATGTTTCTTCAGATTGAATAATTTTCAAATATCAGTTCAAATGTAATTTTAAAAAACGTTTCAACTTATAGAAGCACTGAAGGAAAGCATTTTTTTTCCTTGCCCACATACATTTTCCTGTCACTATTTTGTGTAGTCAAACCAACAGCTGAACTGCGGAGTAGCAGGAGAATTTCTGCAATAGTGAAATAATTTGTGTAAGTGAGACAAGTGCCTCTTGAACTTCTGTTTGTCATCAGCATCACAGCAGGGCTTGGGGTGCTGTGAAAAACTCAGTGAATTTAGAACATTCGTGACATATGTGGCACTTGTTTTATTACAATTTCTTGGTTAGGTGTTTTGAAAATTAAAAAGATTTGGTACATTTGGGTGTACTGGCTGGTGCCCTCTAATTTTCTAGTGTTTGAGGAATGTGAAATGACCTTTTACATCTGGTGTAGTCCTCAAAGTTACATTTGTAAGAGACATTGAATGTATTGGAAGTGACTTTTTATTTGTTTATTTTTTAAAAAAGAGTCACTTCTCTCTTGAAGAATAAAAGCTTGCTGGTTGCATTAGAGCTTTAATGATATCATTAAAATTGCATAAAGGACATAGAGACATAAGATTGCAATTTTAGATATTCAAAATACAATGTTTTTGTCAAGATACTGTCCAGTTCTGCTAGAGAGTGCAAAATAAATCCTGTCAGAATTTAACATAACCTTTAACTGGAAAAGCATCCCAAGGCAAACCAACCTCAAACAGCTGCAGCCTTCAGTGACTCTGTTCCTTTCTTATCCATCTATGCCATGCTTAGATGTGCTGTGCTGCTCCACTGGGATGCTGTGAGGACAAAGTGCCCTGAGGGATGTATCATGTGCTGGTGTTGTATAAACTGCCTGTCATCAGATCCCCACTTAGGCTGTAAGAACTGGTGTTGACAGATGCTGTGCAAATTCGGAGGGACTCCTCTTGTAGCAGGTTGATGTTTCTGCATAATCCCTGTGCTTCTGTCACTTCTGTTCTTGGGATTCGTTGTTTCTGATTTTATTCACTCAGCATATGCATGTTTCTCCTTGTTGCTCTTTCTAAAAATCTCTTCATATTCCTCATTTGCCAGTCATTCCTCAGCATTTGCTTTCTTTGTCCTCCACAAACCTCCTTTGTTCCAGGTGACTGGATAACTCCATAGTGTAAAATTGGCTTAATCTCAATTAATAGGTGTCTCTTGAACATTGGATTAGTTTTGTTGAATTGCTAAGCAGCTTTCATATTACCTGACTATGAAAAAATCCTTCTAAGTGCTTCACTCTTAGGCAGAAAGCACAGAAAACTCTTGGCCAAAATAGGCACTGTGAAATAAATCTGATCATTATTTTCTTGAGGACCTCTTAAAATTGACATTAAGGGATTGCAATGAGAGATTAGGTGCTTTAATGAATTTTTCTTTAAAACGTAAGTGATAGAAGGCTTGTATTCCTCCTTGCAGACAGGTGAAGCTTTTTTTTTATCCTTCCCTTTATCCTGAAAACTTCCCGTTGCAAACAATCCATTTGACAACCAGATTAACATCTTACGGTTTCCACCAATGAATCTGGTAGACTTTTCCAGGAAGAAATTAAAAGTACCAAAAGTTCTTTGCCTTTATGAGTAATAAAAATTGCATTTGGTAGTAGAGAAGAATGCTGTGAACAAATTGCTTTACCTGTTTACATTGTGCCTTGAAGTTAGCCAACACTTAGAGAGCTACTGTAATTTCTATGTTGATCTGTTTTATCAGGTTTCTAAAAGAAGGAATTGTACAGGTTTTTTTAAATCCTCAGCAGTTAGGGAGATTGGATTTGCTCTGGTTCTGAAGTACAAATGCATTTTTCTAATTTGTTAGTCAAAAAAACCCAAAACATATCTTTAGTAGATTTTTGCTAGAAAAACTACTGATCAGAAAGTTTGTGCAAATCTTTGAGAAAAGGAATTATGAACCACACACTGTTCATGCAGGTATTCTGTGTGTGCAGAAGTCTGCAAGCCATATTTGTAGCCTTCTAAGTTGAAAGGTATTTCCAGTAATGACTGAGCAGCTTTAATTAGGCTTAAAAGAGATAGCAGTGTGAAAATACACAGGACACAATACGTAACTGCCCATTTTTTCCCTCCTTTCTTTTCAGAAATATACTTAGGTTTTTGTTTCATGGATATTGCTGTGAAGCCCTTAATGTGTTAACTTTTGTTTGTTTGCCTACTTCAGAAACCTAAGGGATTTTCATGTCTTCTTTCCCAAGTACACAACATTGAGCCATTTATTTGCTCAGATATGTGAAAATTTGGAGATCAAGAGAAGTGCAGTGCATTATCAAATCATTGACTGTTCTGTGATATAGCTGCACCATTGCCTCTGGTCTGCATCTGTGAATAAACTTTTTTTTGTTTTAGTTTGTAGGAATATCCCTGCACTTGCTTATCATGGAAATTTTACATAAGTTACATGGCGTTGTAAAAAGAGAGGAAAGGAAACAATAGGGACTCACAAATGCAGTCTAAATAACCCCAAGTACAACAGTCATGCCTTTCCAGAGCTGATCAGTAGGAAAGACATAAACAATGCAGGAGCAAAAGAAGATGCTTAAAGCATATTTTGAAATATCAAACCTATCCTAACTTTCTGACAGTGACTTTGACATCAGGAGAATTTTTAGAAGTGGAATAGGTCTTTTGAAGCATCATGCCCAGTTTCATCAGGACTTGATTTCTGGTTCCAGCCACTCCAGACATTGAAAAGGAGGGGTTTGTTTTAGCAGTGTTTCAAGGGTGAAGTCATGAATATCAGTCTTATGGCAAAAAGATTTGTTTCAGCGATTTAGCTATGAAAGAATTTTGGCATTTTCTATTCTCTAGAAATTCCAACTAAGTTTTAATACCAGCTTTAGGAATTGGTCTGGTAAGCCTTGTGCATCCTATACAAACCTTCATCAACACAGAACTTCTCCAAGCTTCTGGCAACACTTGGGTGCCTTTGTGTGGGTAGCAAATAGCTTCTAACTTGTGAGATCTTCTCCCTCTAAAGCACAAACGATAATCCAGTTGCCAGTACCTGAGTAATGTGAAATAAATTAATCTATTATGAAAGCAGCAGAATGTGGCAACAACAACAAAATCTTTCTGGAGAAATGACACTTTATGTTTCCATATTTCTAACTTGCTTGGCCAGCGCACTTCAGGTTTCATGACTTATTTTCTACCTCCTGGGGCATTCTGAAGGGCCATCTGGTGCTTCTTCTCAGTCCATTCCCACATCCCAGCATTTTCACAATAAACAATTCTTCTCTGATATGTTTCCTTCACCAGAGTATTTCACCAGGAATTTCTGTGAGGTGGTAGATATAGTGCAAGTGCTTTGCAGATCCCATTCCTAAAGTCAGATCATATGCTTTTTACACAGGTAGGCTTGCACGTCATTTTGTCACAACCTGTGGCAGCTGCTCAATGGAGCTGTGAGACTGAATGAAAACGGATCAATGAAGATGTGTTTGCAGGAAATAAGTGAGATAGTAGGAATTGATCCTTTGAGAGTTGCTGCATCTTGTGCATCTGATGCTAAATGGACAGTCAGGTCTTAACACACAAGAAATTATTACTCATGACGATGTGTGCTTACAACAGTGACGACAGATTGAACCTCTGTTTTAGAGTTCATGAGGCTTCATGGATTATCTTTCAGCTTGATGCCATGCCTAAAATAGTACTTCTGATTCAGAGGTTCAGGCTAGGGTCAGATTTAGGATACCTATACAAATTCACAATGATAAATTGTATTAGGTCTTCCTGGAACACTTCAGTTTTAAGTTAAAGGATCAGGAGTTAAGATGAATCTTTGTCTTGAAACAGAGTGATTTAATGGTCAAGAGTTTTTTTGCAGATAGACTTTTAGAAGTGGTTGTTAGGTGCATAGTTGATCAGTATTTTACTGACAACATAGTCAATATTTAAAGAGTTGTTTCACAGTTCAAGTAATCAAATAGATGTTTATAATGGTGTGTTACTCTTACTTTTGAGCGACATGTTTACAGCACCCATTGGGATTAAGATCTACGTCACACTACACATCCTGAGAGTACCACGGATGGCTGTGACCTTTACCAGCAGAGATTCTTCTTGTTTGCAGAGGGTCAGTGCAGAGAGCCCACAAGAGCCCATACTCCAAAACCTGCTGTGCACTTCTTTCTCTTACCATTTCCTTTATGACCTAAACACAGGAGATGAATGGAAGAAACCATGTAACCGGATGGGTTTAAAATGCATTTGAATCATTTGTTAATTTTCAGAGTTCTAGGGCATTATTAATTTTTTATGATTCTAGAGTAATTACTGATGAGGCCTATGAAAAATGTGCTGCAATAAGATTAAAGCAACTTGGAAATAATGATGTAGTTATTGCTGGAGTTGCTGTCAATTTTCTCATGAGTTCATGAGTAAAGTGCATTCTGTAACTTAAAGGATAACTACACTTGGTCTTTATATATATTCCTGTGTTTCCTTCTTCCACCTATTAAATGCTGCATGCCTATCCCCAAAATCAGTAATCTATTGTTCATTGCAACTTCTGGAGTATAGACTTTGCATACCTGGCAGGAGCTCTAATAATAATACTGACCCTCTATCAATACTTGTTACATACTTTACCAAAGCACAGAAATTTAATGTGTGATTATTGTATGCAGATGTACATTATTGAATTAATACCACCTTTATTTAGTTTATACCATATATAACAGACTGCTTGGTTTCTCAAAACTCCTTGTGAGTTTTGCATGCTTCATGGAGAGAATAAGGTTATAGAGGCTTTAGAATAGTTTGTGTTACTTTTTCATAGTCGCAATATTGATTGAGTTTCTATTTGATTTACTGTAGTCTCAACACCACATTTTTTATAAAATTACAGCAAAAATATCTGTAAATATACTGCATAAATATAGTCTAGTTTCTTATCAGAGCCTGACCAATGTAAGATTCCAGTTATAATGGAGTGAATTAACTTTTCAAATAGATCGGATAGCAGATTGTACTTTTACGAGTTTTATAGTTGTGCTAATATTTGACATGCAGCTAGCTAGATCAATAGTCATCAGGGATCTTTATGATCTTATTTAAACCAGCCAAGGCAAAAATCAGTTCAGCTCTGTTACAGTGATGGGGACATACTGAAACTCTCAAACTGATCAAATTGAGGGAATAGAGGTGATTTATACAGTGCCAGTATCATGTGAATAAATACCAGCATTGGTTTAACATGTTGAGTTTGAGCTTTTTTCATTCTTATTGAAAACATCTTTGTGTAGAAAGGAGTAAAGCAGTTTGGGACTTGGACAAAACTCAGACTAGATGTGTTTGGACAAGAAAGGCAGCCAGGGTCAACCAAGTGAATAATAAACCCAAGTCTTTACTCCTTTGAGTTAAAAAGAAAGGTCATGGACTCATAGAACGATTTAGGTGGGAAAGGTTCTTTGTGGGTCTCTACGCATGATGCAGCTCAGAAAAGCAGCAGCTGGGTGACGTTCCTTTGGACCTTGTCCAGATGAGTTTTCCAACTGTCTTACTGGCAACCTGGTTAGTTTTTGAGTATCCTCATAGGAAAGCACTTGTCCTACTATTCCTTCTAATAGATTTATGCAACCTAGTGTGAAAGAATAGGAATCTAGGCCCGATGACAGAAAAAGAAAAAGGGAAAATGGAAGAAAAAAAGGAATGGGTAGCAGAAAGCAATAAAGAAATTAATCATATAAAAAACCTTCCTTTTTGACTTTTATAGCTGTGTGCAGTTGGAATCCCATTTTGCCTGCCCAGTCCATTTTTCTTGCAAGAACTTCACCTAGGTATTGGCATGCACAGTATGAAAATGCATGTTGATTCCCAGTAGTCAGCATATAGATTTCCTTGTCCACATTCAATATTTTAGAACCCAGCATATGGGAAAAAGATTCCTGTTGAAGCCTTGACACCTCACTCTGTTTTGTGAACCCAATGAGCTGTACTCCTGTGCTGCCTTTTCCTAATACCCGCATCCTGAAGTGATTTCCACTGCACTCTTTGCCATACTGTCCACTATTCAGCTCCCTATAAAAGCCATGTGTGCATCTTCGTGACTCCTGCTGGTTTAGTAAGACTTGATTTAATAAGAAGGAGATTAAACTTCTGCCCTTACTGTATGTGGAGACTCGTTAAATGAGCATCTAGAGGAGCAATAGTAATGTTAAATCCAGGTTCAGACATGACTACTCTTGAATTATATCCAAACCTTGTAACAACAAATAGCCATAGCAAATAGCTTTGAATATTTCTCTTTGTTTTGACAGGGCTAACATTGAAAAGACAATGGTATGTCTAATTGAAAGGGGGAAAAGAGCACCAGAACCTGGTGGGATTTTATGTAAGTTTTCAAGCCCCAGGTCTTCTCTTCTTCCTTACCTTGCATTCAAAGTTACATAGCAAGATGATTACAGGTTCTGAAAAATGAAGCAATCATTATTAATTTTTTAATCTGACTACCTGCCAGTGATAAAGAATTGTACTGAAGGATTGGCTCAGGCAAAACATGACTTGCCTGCAGCAGAGGAGATTCAAAGTGATAATTTATTTTTTTTAAAAGGTTCCTGTTCAGCTGGGAAAATGTTAAAGGCAAATAAAATGGATTTCATAATGCATTATACATATTAATAAGACTGTGAAGTAATATGTCTTTGACTCTTTTCTGTTTAATTTAAAACATTGTCTCTGTTTGATTTTTATGATTGGTCCAAGAGTCCTGCAGTCTTGTTATCAGCATATAGGTCTTTTTTGGCAGTAAGTGCTACGTTTATCATTGTCTAATGACTGTAAACCTGCAGTACTCTATTAAATAGCATGGATCTAGAAGCACATGCAAGTATTACGAATTTTAATAAATGCTCTTCTGTGAATGACAAAGATTCAAAGCTCCAATCAGTTCCAAGGTTGTCAACTCAGATGGAAAGCTTTTATACCTGGAAGAACAAGGCAACAGAACATGCATCTAAGAACATGATAAGGTCAGTGTTGTTAGAGTAAGGTTAGATTTAATTTTCTCTCTTCTGCACATGAATTCTGCAGTGCCTTGATACTTACGGACCCAGAGGCTTTCACTGGATGCAGCAGTTCATCACAGAGGTATTGGAGCACAAAATAACTAAATACAAACACATCAGGAATTTCCATCAGAAAATACTGGAATTGAATTTTTTTAGTATAAATTTTGATACAGTATATTTACTGAAACTCCAGTGGTAGATCCCATGTTGCCCAATTAGTTCACTTAGGAAAGAACTGACTATGCTGTATTTTTAAGATTCCTTGTTGTGTGTTGGTACAAACCCCATAACTATACCACATCTGTGCCTGCAAGGCATTGCCACCTTAAAGGCTTCTGCAAGATGTTGCAGACTAACAGGAAAGTGAGGCAGCTGAACTTCTGGGTTGTACAGCAGTTTGCTTCTAGGAAAGGTCCCATCTGTCATAATGGGGGCTTCGTTGCTTGATGCCAACAGGGACAGCAAACTGGGCAGCTAGAGTTGCAGGTTCTTTGCTTTGTGATTTAAGCCACATCAGCTGCTTAGAGATACCAACCATCAGAGAAACAGATGACATTTCAGAAGGAGAAGGTAGCGTGGAAGCTTAGGAGTTGAAAGATATCTCCCAGTGATTTTTTTTCCCCCCCTAAATTAAATTTGGGCTTCAGCATGCTTCACTCCAGTAGGATTTAGGATAGGATGCAGAGCAGCACCAGCAAACAGATCTCCAAAGCTCTGCAACACCAGCAGTGGAAAATCACATGCTGTGTTTCTGCATTGGGGCACTGTAAGGGAAGGACAGAACAACAGGGAGCCCCTGTGTCTCTGTGCACTGAGGGGTTGTGGTACCTGCTAGACCTGCAACACAGGGGTCTTGCAGTGCATACCATGGGGTATTTTCCACTTGTCTGCTGTCCTTATATGAAAATCAAAAATGCAACAAGACTGCTCTTGTGCCTGTGCTGACCATTTTCGCATCACCTTCTCTGCACCTCTCTCAATGACAATTACACTGTGATTTGTTTGTGTACCAGTGCCACTGGAGATCTTTCTGTCTAAAGACATCAGAGTGCTTCACAACTATTAAAAGAATACTGAGCTGATTAATGGAGACAAAAGTTTGCATTGTCTCCAGCTCTAACATGGGGAGGTGTACACCCAGGAGAGTGACATTCTTCAGCAACAGAATGTAAGGCAGTTGTGATCCTTGTTTTGGCAGCTGGGCTCTGAACATCTGTCATAACCCAGAGATAGCTAGAGAAGGGTATAAGACTTTTGCATTGTGACTGTCTCTGACATGGTGTTGCTGCATCCTCTGGTCAGAGAGAGTGTCAGTGTGCTTACTAGTTTGTTACAGATTTTTTTTTCCAGGGTTTTTTGTTTGGTTGGGTTTTTCTGGTTTTTGTTTTGTTTTTTTTTTTTTTAATAGCAAAAGCCCTTGTAAATTGCTGGCACCCATAATTCCAATGTCAGGGAGTTTTACAGCTTTTTTTATGAAATCTGTAATTTTGTTTATGTCAACCAATAGCTTCAGTAATTGACATAAAAAGTAAAAGTAAAAACTGCTGCACGTAGAACTTAAAAGCCTACAGTCTTTTCCTGTTTTCCAGACATAGCCAATAACACAGCAGGATCTCCACTCTCCTTTGAGACGTTCTTGGTTTTCTGGGAACTTCTTATGAGTTGTCAGGGGAGTTCTGGAAACTCTTGGAGGAACATTAGGGTGCCAGTGAGGACAGCTAGATGAGCCCATGTCTGCTAGCAGCAGCCTCTAGTTAGCTCTGCCAGACTCCTGATCCAAGGGGGATCTGAGCTTGCAAATCCTGGGTCCTGACCAATGAGGCTCAAGTGAGACACTGGCACAGGTTGCCCAGAGATGCTGAGCTTCCAAACCCTGAACCTTTGACTGCAGCAGGAGAACAGATGGAGCCTCTGTCCATCAGGGTTGGAAAGTGGAAACTCCAGTGAAGGTTAGACTCCAGGTGGCTTCTGGCCCTGGGGGAGCAGGCCCCTGCTCCACATGCAGATCTGCAGCCATGAGAAGAGTTTCAGTGCTGAGGGAGCTCCCTGGATGAGAGCTCTGCACAGTGAAATACTTGAACCAACTGGACCTGAACCATGTGGCAAGAAAAAACAGTGAGTGGTAATGCTGAGATATTCTCTACCTGTGGAGAGTGAAGGCCACCATGAGTGCTTTCTGTGATACTGCTGGTGAGGAGGAGGAAGAGAGTCTGAAGAGGACTGGATGGATCTGATGGGTCCACAGTTGAGATCATAGATCACAGAATAGCTTGAGTTAGAAGGGACCCCGAAGGATCACTGAGTCCAGCTCTTAAGTGAATGACCCATACGTATGTTTGTCCAGCTTATGGCAGCAGCAAGGTTGGCTTCTGTGTCCATAGGACTCTCTTTCAGGATCTGAACTGCTTAGGAGGCAATCAGCCTGAACAAATGGAGCAAAAGCAGCTTTGCCAGCAGCCTGGCCAACCTGGAGAGGAAAGCTTAAACTAAGAGTGACGGGGTAGGAGTGGAAATAGTGACTACGAATCACATGAAGAAGTGAAGGAGGAGGTTGGAAGGACCAGTAAAGGATGAGGACTGAGGAAAGGACCCAGCATGGTGTGAACAGAAGGGGCACTACTCAAGAGAAGAACAATGAAATGGAATCTCACCAAGCATAAACACATAAGTAAAGAAATGATAGGAAAAGTTTTCAATTCACTTTTGGGAAATCAGCACAACCAGATGCTTCTCTGGCACACCATATTTAATAGCTTGTGACTCAATCCATTCGTTCACTGTGAGACAACCAGATTACACAACACACACTCAGGATTCAGGATTATGAGTCTCAGTCAGCAAATAAAATTTGTTTCATACTGTATACTAACCAATTCTTAAACCTCTGATCTCATCCTCTCATTTCTGCAGAAAAGGGCAGATTTTTCAAGCATTGGGAGAATTCCCTGCCTTGTTGGTGTTAATGGGAGCCACCTGTCAGCATCCTATTCCCAGCACAAAGGGTTCACAAAGTAAATTCAGATTCATAGCTGGCATGGCAGGCAGGTCATACCATTAACAGGTTTTCTTTTTCTACTTCAATAGCGGGTGTTGCTTGTCCAGCAATTGGCAGCATATTTTTTGGATTCAGTGTTTCATCTTGAGACCAGCTTTCATGGCTGCTTAGTTTGGGCACTGTTGCAATGGGGTGCCACAGTAACAGCGGAATCGTGTCCAGGAAGGTTACAGCTACCGGCAGGGAACAGACCAGACCAGTCTCCGTTTGTTTAGCTCCGGAGTCCATTTATTTTCCCCCTCCCCGGGGCCAGGGATTGTGGCAGGGCAGGGAGGTCAGGGAGGCAGAAAAGGCAAGAGGAGCAAGAGTGGGGGCAGGAGTGGGATGGTCGGGTTATTTATGGGGTATTGTAGGGGTGGGGTTTACAGGGTGGGATCAAATTCTAGGGACCTTAAACCAGAAGCACTCACAACTCCTCCATTTAGAAATTGGTTAGAAGGTGAGATGAATAACTCATAACAAGGGATTCTTGGGAATATGGCTTAATGGTTTGCAAAACTAGACTGAACATTATTGAGCTACAATAACAAACAGTAGAAAGGCATTTGAAACTTAATTTACAAAATAACAGAAATTATGATAATTAAATGAATACATTTTTAGTTAATGGGTTAATAGTTCAATCTTCCTTGACTGCATCTTCTCACAGAAGGGGTGCAGGTCTTTGATCTCCTGTTTCACGAGGGGAAGTCCTTTAAGTTTTTGATTTTGTCTCAGTACTGGTGTGCAGTGCAGGTGTTGCTCTGTTGGATTGATGTCTGTGGCTGTGAAGCAAGGAGTAGCGGCATGGCAGGCGCTGACCAGCTCTGCCCACGCCACCTCTGCCAGGTGGGCCTGGCTGCAGAGCGGAAGGGCCCGGCCCCCTCACGGCCCCCTCACGGCCCAGGCAGATCCACCACGCCTCCTCTGCAGGGCCAGCTGCAGTGGCACAGCAGGAGGGGGGGGTTGGTAGGGAGGAAGGGAAAGCCCGGGACCAGAAAAGAAGGACTGGCGGGAAAGGTGAACCTCAAAAACTGCGTGGTAAAGCCCCATTTTGAGAGGAGCGCCTGGGAGAGCGCGGCCACTGCTTTCCTGGGCAGGGAACGGGGGATATGGAAAGAGGGGGGCGAAGGAGGAATCTCCTGCCCTGTTTATTACAGAGGACATAGGGCAGCAGGAGAAATGGTAGCACACCCGCGTCACTTCTGGACGGGCTCCGACCTTTGTCTTGCCTTCAGGGAAAGGGGGATGGGGTAGCAGAGAGGCACAGGTGATGGAGAGACGATAGCAACTCCAAGCCACCTTGGCTGTTTTCACTCCTTGCCATGCTCTAGGAGCAAAGGGTAGGGAAAAATATAGGCAGCTTCACAGAACCTGAAAAACGTGAAGGTTCACAGGAAGGAGGACTGCTGATCTAGGGCACCAACACTGCAAGCAAATCGTCCATAAGTAGCCACATGGGCTTTCCATCCATAAGCTGCAGCAGACGTGTCGGAAGAGTTGACAAGAGTCCCCAGCATGGTCCTTTTGCAGGCAGGCTAGCCACTTGTAGTTCTTAAAAACTCCCTCCCATGAAGAATGAAGAAACTCGTGATGGTAGATGTTAGTCCATCACTGGGTCCTGGTAAGCTGATCCCTTACTGGGAGCTTCCCTCCCCTTAAGCTTTTTACCCCCATGTTTTTAAGATGGGGGTCCCGCAGGGAGGTGACTTACGGGGTGCCGGGGCGGTGGTCCTGTTGTCCTCACTGGTTTGCCTGCATTCCATCTACCAGTTGTTGCAATGGGGTGCAACAGTAACGTCATTCGTGTCCGGGAAGGTTACAGCACTGGCAGAGAGGCAGAAAGAGACGAGTCTCTGTTTGTTAGGCTCCATTTATTTCCCCCCTCCTCCCCGGGGCCGGAGAGGGGGAGGGTGCCAGAAGGCCAGGAACCCAGGAGGACAGGAAGGGCAAGAGGAGCAAGAGCAGGAGCAGGAAGGGGATTGTCGGGTTATTTATGGGGTATTGTAGGAACGGGGTTTACAAAGGAGGGGTTTACAAGGTGGGATCAAATTCTAGTGACCTTAAACCAGAAGCACTCACAGGGCACTTCTTCACCAACTTCATAAATGACTTGAACACAGGACTGAAAGGGATACTAAGCAGGATCACAGATGATACAAAACTGGGAGGAGCTGTTGACTCCCTTGAGAGCAGGGAGGCCTGCAGAGAGACCCTCAGCAAATTAGAGAACTGGGCAATCAGCAACCATATGGACAATATTCAAAAAGGCAAAGTGCTGGACTCTACTCTAGGGATAAAGCAACCCTGGATGTATGGACAAACTGGGGAATGAAAAGGAACCTGGGAATCCTGGTCGATGGCAAGTTGAACATGAGTTAGCAGTGTCCTGACAGGCAGGAGGGACATCCCTGTCCCTGGGGGACACCAGGCCCAGCATCACCAACCTGGCAAGGAAGGGGATTGTCCTGCTCTGCTATCCACTGGGATGGCACCGCCTCAAGTCCTGGGGCAGATTGGGGCACTACAGTATAAGAATGATATTAAACTATTAGAGAGTGTCAAAAGAAGGGCAGTGGGGTTGGTGAAGGACTAATAGGTGAAGCCATATGAGGAGTGGCTGAGGCCACTTTGTCTGTTCAGCTTGGGGAAGAGAGGAGACTGAAGGGAGACCTCATTGCAGTCTGCAGCTTCCTCATGAGAGGAAGAAGAGGGGCAGACACTGATTTCTTCTCTATTGTATCCAGTGACAGGACTTGAGGGAACAAACAGAAGTTGTGTTGGGAGATTTAGGCTGGATATTAGGAAAAGGGTTTTCACCTCAAGGGCGTTTGGGAACAGGCTCCCCAAGGAAGTGGTCACAGCACCAATCTGACGCAGCTCAAGAAGCATTTGGACAATGCTCTCAGGCACTGGGTGTGATTCTTGGGGATGGTTCTGTGCAGGGCCAGGAGATGAACTTGATGATTGTAGTCAAGGATCATCCCTTAGGCAAGGGATCCTTCCAACTGAGCTTATTCTGTGATCACTCAAGACCAGGACTGCAGACTCAAGCTTTGACAATACTCAAAGCCAGGAAGTGCATGGTCACACTCTCTGGCATGTCTGTACACTGAGGTACATGCTGTGGGAAGAAAATGAGAGAAATTAGAGGTCTGAATGCATTTGCAGGGCTATGATGTTGGCTGTCTCACAGTGATGTGGAGAGATAGCTCACATGAGTGGAGTGCCCTGGATAAACAGGCATTTTCAGGAAGGGCAGGCTGGAACAGCAAGAAGGGATATTGCATTTTTGGCAGGGATCATCTTCTCCTCCTGTTCATTGCTGGTAAGATACATGCTGTTGAGATGCATCTATGCTGGGTTCCCCAGTACAAGAGCGACCTCTCTGTGGATACTCAAGGGAAAGGATCAGATGCAGTGGGCACAAACCACAACAGGAAATGGCATTTAACATAATAAAAGCTGTTGTGAGAAACTATGCTCATTTTAAAATTTCAGAAGTTTATTAAACCTAAACAAAATACAACAAAAGACTGAATAAGGAGGAAGAGCCACGCTGGGAGCATGGAACTAAATCTCCGTGTGCTCGCCCACAAAATGGCTGCTCCACCTTTATACCTTTGGTGTTGCATCTGATCCCTCCCAAAGTCTGCCAATCAGCTCTTCGCCCTCCATTGGTGGAGACTGCTTTCTTGCAACTTGATTGGAGGTCAGGTGTTGCCTTGCCACATCCTGGTAACAAACCTTCCCTCCTCCCAGATTCTTCATGCAAGGGGAACAGGTACATGCCCTCCCTCTACATGTCCCAACTACCAAGGCTGTCCCTTGGCAACCATACAGGGAGAAAGGGGACTATGGAGAGAACAGAGGATGTCCAAACAACAAATCATAACATAACTATACATCAATAAAACTTCTCTTATCATACACATAAATATTCATCCCTTAATTGCAAGAGCCAACCATCACATTACTTACCTATAACACTGTCATCCTTTAAGGGTGATGAAACTCCAGGGTGGATGATGTAGGCAACTTGTGGAGTTCTGTCCTTGGAAGATGTTTAACACCCAACTAGACATAGACTTGGACTGCCTGCTCCACCTGACACAGCTTCAAGCCAGAAGTCAGTTTAGGTGATCTCCAGAAGTGCATGCCAGCAAGAGCAATTCGGTCGCAGTCTGGCACCTTCTTCACAGTTGTTTATGGTGGTTCTATTTAACTGTTCTGTTGTTTGCCATGTCTCCTTGAGGCTGAGACAACTGCTGTAGCACGTGGGCTATAGGGAGAACTGTATTTTATTTTTACAGATGAGCAAATGGAGGCACAGGGTGACTTGCCTACAGTTATTCCTTTGGTAAGGGTTAGGATCTCAGTATCTGCATATGACCTTTTTTATCTTGACTTCTGCTTCAGTCTGAAGGTGTGACTTATCTCAGATTTACCTGAGAATACTCAAGTACTTGTTGGTAACTACTATTTGAATACTTGCCTTTTCCCTTCTTCATAAGTCTTTTCTTTCTTTAATAACCTTGAATTATCAGCAGAATTTTTCATAGCAAAATAAAAATCTTCTCTTAGAACTAAACATTTATCAACTTACAGCTCCATTGCAGCAGCAAAACATTTAAAAATATATCTTAGTAATAAATAATTGCAGCCATCTGTAAAGCTGCTGGCTTTGAAACATAATTGCTCAGCTTTTCCTTTTCTTCCTTTCCTCAACAGGTAGCAGTGAAGCATTAGTCATTTAAAAATCAGACAAAGGGTTTTGATGCATATGAGGAAAAGAGGCGAGTTACAAAAATGCTTAAATGTGTCACAGTGCCATGCCACTATGAGAAGAAGAGGTAGAATATTAGAGAGACTGCTGCAAGAAGTAGTTAATAATAACAACAACAACAAAAAAAGAACTTGGCAGCAGGGCAAAAAATTAAGCATTGGAATTTGTTGTAACTGATTGAACTGAGTGCTGTCTTTGAAGAAAAGGAACACAAGTAAGGTCCAGGTACATTCCAATAATCACTCTTAATTGCACGGACACAAAAGATAGGAATGCCTGTCCAAGGCCTCATAGAAGAACAGTAGTTCTGTCACAGGGAAAGAGCAATAAAATGTATTCATTATTGGCACGTGGCTGGTGGAGGGAGAGACCCTGCTGCAGAAACACTGCTGTGGCAGGTCCGACCACAGCATCTTGTCTCTGCATGCACATCCATTGCTGAGAAATTGCTTGCCGATTTCTAACCCCAAGCAATCCCAGAGAATGTAGTTCAAAAGGAATGAATCTTTTGGAGAAAAGGCTGACTGTTAACACCTTTCAAAATCAATAGAAACAGGACCATGTGTTTCAAAAACAACAAGAAAAGGGCCAAAGAATGTACAGTGTCTCAGAGTTTGGCTTCTCTGAGGCTTCGTGTTTACCCTGGGATTTTCTGGATTGAGAAATACTGTAGAAAAACAGTTCTGTTCTGTCTAAGGATAGAATTTTCTAACTAAAAAAGGTTACTGCTGTTCTTCTAAACATCGTAGCTCTCCAACTTGCAGTTTACCTACAGTGTTCACTAAAAAAAATGTGGGGTTATGTACAGATTTGCTTTGGAATTAGGCTTCCTTTCTTCTCACTTTTGCATTGCCCAGAGTGACATCTTTTAAGAACCTGACAGGTTTGGTTTCTTACTGAGTTTTTCTCCCAACAGGCAGACTGATGACGAGAACAAAAGAGATGAAAGTACTGCCAAAAATGTCTGAGAAGGGAGCAGATTTGGCAAGTGCTTTCAGTGTGAGGAAGGTGAGAGAATGAGGAGCTCTCTGAGGAGCTGCTCTTTGTAACCATGCACACTCTATGAATTTATTATAAGGTTTCTGTCCCTGGAGAGATGTTCCCTGAACTTGCAAGGCAGAGATGCTGAGAAGAGGAAAACAGTTTCCCCTTCATTTAGCCAGATAAGGTGCCAGCAGCTTTTAGATCTGTGTGATGGACAGCTTTTTTACAGCTTTTTTGGTCTTCCTGGAACAATGATGGGTGGGTGAGGCAATGGCTTGTGGATTGTAGAGAAGCGGGAAAATCGGTAGCTCCTGTCTTCAGAGGAACAATCTGGGAATCATCTTCTGGACAAGGAAGTTGCATGGGGTGTAAGAATAAACAACAATTCATTGGATTGACATTATGTACACTGCATGCTGTTGCACTCCTTACTGATTTGTAATATGTCAGAGTGGGCAAAAGTATTCAACTTCTTTTACCTTGAACCCGTCTCAAACACATTGCTAAAAATGTCACCCAATCTGTCATTAGCATACACAAGTCTGCAGTCTGAGAACAATCAAAGGGAGAGTAAGGGTTGCGTTTTGGTGTGGGTTGCTTTTCACTTCGTGCATATCTTTGTTCCTTTTGTATTTTGCTTTATCCTAGTTCTCATTTTCATCTGATTCTCCCACTGTCAGTTCCTTCAATTTTTAGAGACATGTTTGCTTTTCTACCTATAAGGACACATTAGAAATAAAAATATACCTCTCCATCTCCCTGTGAACAGTTTTGCTTAGCTACCGTATGAAGATACCAGAGAGCAATCATGAAAAGCACACTGAAAAGATGTATAAGTCTGTTGTGTCAGAATCCTGTGTCCTGTCAGGATCTGTTGCTTCTCAACACTTGGAGAATAAATTGTCCTGACACCTCTATGTAAGTGAAAATAGTCATTAGATTAAAAAGCCTTTGGAGTTCATGATGGATTTAACAGCTTTTGCGAGCCATTTATACAATGAAAACCCATTAGTCAGTGAACCATTAACAGGGTTGCAGGGCAACTTGGGAGCTGTTTTAGCCAAAGGCTGCTTTTCAACTTTCCAGAGCAATCCCGGTATTGGGCATTTTTGGAGGACACAGATACATGGAAATAAAATGAGTGTGTGCCACTCAAATTGATGGTTTTTTGTGGAACGACTGTGGTATTTCAAAGCAAAATAAGCTGCAATTTTGTGATTTTGCTTCCTGAAACTAGGCAGACAATGAATTATGGCAAGATTTTTGCATTATTTCTAGTGGACTGGATGACTCATGTCAGTGTAGTCCAGGTTAAGAACGGCTGTCAGAAAGAATCAAACTCAAAGCAGGCTTTCACAGAAAAACACATTTTGTTCAAAGTTAGAAGGGCAAATTCAACACCAGGTTTTTGTTAAACTCTTTGGATTTGCTCTGAGTTTTCAGGACTTTTTATTACTTTGCTATATGCAAGTATTTGAGCAAGTTACATGACTTGGGGTGTTTCTGAGGCTGGAGCAGACCAATAGGTTTAGAACATGGTTTAGAGGAGCAAATCCTAAATCCTTTTAATCACAATTTGAACACTAGTTTTTTGAGAACATCCTAGCAGACTATTTTCTATGTTCTAATATTGTTGTGGGCAGTTTCATGATGTGGAAAGCACTCCTCCAGCATTTAGAAGAAGCAGCGAAAAATGTTTCAAGTCTTCCAACCAAACAAGCTCTTCCAAAGCAGCTGTTTCTAGCAGTGGCTGTTCACACGGTGCTTGAAGTACAGAAGTTTTTACTAGTGTGTTAGATGCTGATTTCATGGAGTCAGTAGGAACTCTCTTTACAAGCCCTGGAGATGATCCCAGCGTTTTGTACTGTTTGTTTTAGGCAAATGATGGATAGGAGCGAAAACCAGTCCTGGGAGTGTAACTCGTTTTCAGTCAGTCCTAAATGATCACAGGTATTTGCCGCCTCAGTATCTCTCAGTTTCCTCTCTCTCTTAGCTTCAACCTCAAGTCTTTAAACTTGGGGAAAGCTGTGAAGTGCTGCACTGAGTGCCTGTTCTTGTCATTAAAGGTGCTATATAGGTATTACTCATGCTGGTACATGCCTGAAGTTCCAGTGATGTTCATTTAAAAAAGCTGATACTGCAGATGTTTTGATGGAGAGAGGAGGAGACAGACCAGGCAGGACAGGAGAGGGAAAAAAATGCTCTTAGTTTCTTTTAATACCAGAGTAATCAAAATATATCTCTGCTCTGCTTCTGTAGCTAAAAAAAAATCATTCTGAATAGATGCCATTTTAATGCAGACTTTTATGTTGAGAAAATTACTTAGTCTCCACCAGAATTTGTGGATCATTTCAACGTGTTACATTCTGGAATTAGCAGTTTCCTGGCTGTGTGCATTTGGAACTGGATAGAGCATTAATGCCACCTGCTGAAAAGCTTCATGGGACCTGCTCAAGGGAAGATAAATAAGCTATACTTGTGGCTTGGAGGTTTTAACAATACTTGGTAATGGTGATGACCTTCTTCAGGTGCTAAATAAAAATAGAGTTTTTAAAATCTGATACATTCTCCCCCTTGACAGGTGGAAGGCTAATTCTCTTCCCCCCTTGTATAAATCTATCCTAACATTTATCTGAAAGGGTATCAGACCCCATGTTTCTGGGGTCTTAAAGGAAAATGACAGTTCTCAGTTTTTGTTAGGAGAGGAGTCTTGATTTTCATACATAGAAGACAGCCAGTGATTTCAAAGGAATTTCAGAATATCTAGATTTATACACCTGTTTGAGGAACACATTTCATTTCACTATTGTTTTTTGCAAACTAATTATTACCATAACAAAGGTAGCAGTCTGCGTGTACCTGAGAAAAAGATATTACATGAAATACAGGATATGTATTTGAGAGACAGAAAAAGTGTGGTACATATCATGATGTCCCAGATACAGGAGGCAAAGCTGGAAAGTCTGCCCCTGAAAGCAAGACCTACATAATTTTACATAGTAGTTTGCTACTATAGCAGACAAGCAGCTTTCTGATCCCCATCTTTAAAGTGTATGTCTTCCAAATGTTGCCTAAAGTTCCAATGTTGCTGTGTATTTAAAACTTTTCTTAATTTTCCTTAAAAATTCCATTCCTGCAATCAAGTGGTGATGTGAAAATCTCAACTTCAATTTAAAAAGAGTTAGCTAAATTTCCAGGTTTTTATTGTAGGAAAGAAAATTTACTAATGTAATTCCTGTCAAAATTTTAAGTTTAAGTCTCTTTACACTGCATATGCAGACTGTACAGACTGTGGATTGATATAAATAAAATTACACAGATTTTAATCCAGGAAGGTCAGACCAGGTTCAGTAACTTTTACGCTATTAGTGAACACAGTGAGAATGAGTTCACAGTGTGCTAGGATCTGAGAATCAGCCCTGAGTATAAGACCAAGGAGCAGAGCCAATGCAGTGGAAAGCCCTTCCTTTTTAGCTCTGATGCCTTCAGTCACCAGCTCACAGATAGATCACCTTTCCGACAGAGAGCCTTTGTGAAATGCCTTCAATAAGGTTTAGGGAAAAAAGAAAAAATACTCTTTTTGCTGTTCTTTAGTGTTGGAAAACTAACACAAGATAAAATCTTACAGACCTGAACTCCTGGATGCGTTCTTTGTGAGTAATAATTTACATTATCACTGTGGTTGCTTTTATTTCAGAGTCAGTGGACAGGGAAAATATTGCTATTTAAAATTGCCTTCTGGGAACACCTTCTTTCTCCAGGTCAGTAGTAGGTCAGAGTGCAAACATAGGAAGGTTGAACACATGATCTGATGTCAAGGAGCAGCTGATGCTTGTGAACAAATACCCACCAAGAGGGATGAACCCACCTATTCTTCTTGCTTGTGATAATTCCCTTTGAAGCTGCTGGCTGAAAATTTATGGGTCTTAGAATCACTCTCTCCTCTTTCAAACTACACAAACCAGGGACAAAGAGTTCTTTTAAAAGTCAGGATGAAGCCCACAGTAGATTATTAACCACATTACTGTTACCACTGAAGGACCTGACATTCCAGCTATACTTAAAAAAATGAGATGATGTTGTGAAAAATACAGGGCAACCCACAAATATATTAAAAAGATAAAACATTACCAGCTCTGCATGGACGTTTGGTAGTGTGGCATGTGGAATTTAATGTTGCATTAATGCCCCCTGCTGATAAGCCTTCAAAATCTACTTTGAATCAAGCTCAGAATTTAATAGTTTTCTGCATCAGTACATCCCTTGAATTAAAAAAAAAAAAATCTAGCATATATCTCATCATAGCTGGGTTCTTCTTAAATAGATTGCATTTCTTTTAAATCTGCTACATAACAAAATCTGTGCTGTCACAAAAACAGTAACAACAGCTCCTCAGAATTGTCCCGCATGAATCCCTTCTGCTCTTGGTTTAGTTAAAGGTCCAATTATGTAGCATAGCTGGATAGAATCTAAATGCTAATGGAGAAAAAGAACCTTTTCTGTGATGATTTCATAAAGAAAGCAAATTATTATGATGAAATATAACTTGCCAAAATAGAGAAATTGCAAGAGAGTGAGCAGATATTCAAGGTTATACTAGAGGAATCTGAGTCACAAAATCATTGAGTTTGGAAGAGCCTCCTAAGACCACCAAGTGCAACCATTAACCCAGCACTGCCAAGTCCACCACTAGCCCATGTCCCTAATTCATGTTCCTAAATGATAAGTGTTTTCATAGCTTTTATGATCTATTTTCTAGGTAAATAAAATAAATAATTACTATTGATTTTTACGGACTCTCTTGCTAATAGCAACACAGATAATACTTGATTCCACAAGAGAGAAGGGGATTCATTTCCTTCCTCTTCAGGCTGTGGGAGAAACACCTTTCCTCTGCTGTCAGTGATTAAAAAGACACTACTGTGTTTTTTCCAGTTTCCATCACCTGTGCTGCTGCATCTTTCCTTTGTCATTCATCTCCATGCCTCTCTGAGGTATGCCAAATCTTCTGCAAGTACCTGTAGCATTGAGTGACCACCTGAAACTTGTAGGGACATCTACCCCTGCGTGTTATTCCCTCTGGAGAGAGTGAGAAGACATGTGTTGTCTCTCTCCAGCATCGAAGGCTGAGCTTTTCTCAGACAAAGCTGATGTAAAGAGGCTCTCCCAAGGCAGCCCAGCTCTTTGTGAGTGCAGTGAATACAGTGAGAGCAGGCTCAGGCTGTTACAAGACAGGTAAGATGTGGGTAGATGTCCCTCCTTCCTTTAGGCTGACAGTTTCAGCCTGTGATCAATCTGTGGATTGAACTTACCTGTCAAAGAAAGTAGGCTTAAATTTATTACATAAGAATCACTGGTGAAAAGTAAAAGTCTTTACATGAAAAGGTTGGAAAATGTTTTAAACTGAGAAGACTAGAGCAGTATGTAAAGTGAACTGAGTTATATCTGAGTTATATAGTTTGAGGTAATCCAGGTGCTTCATACTGTTGCTTATTTTATTTTCTACATATGAAAAGGTTGTACTGGTTAGATCATTTTTATGCCTTGATATCTGTTGCCATTAAGAGACCTGTACTGCTTTAATTGCACAGTTAGAGCTGGAGAAATCTGGATTCTTTATGTGGGTGAGCTCTTAGGTAACATTAAGCTATTGCAGTGTAGCACCTCACCATTCTTCAAGGACCATTATATAAAAAAGAAGCTGAAAGAGTTTTTAAACAGATGTCAGTATTTTTAGAGGTCAAGCAACTCTCATAAAGCAACTTCTGCTGAAATAAGTGCCTTAGGAAGATAGGAACTCCTTTTTTTTGTCTGAGCATGTCATCTTCAGCCTTACAAATGATACCTAATCCATACTTAATTACTAAAATGGTGAGATAAGACAATAAGTTCAAGAAATGGACTGGTAAAAAGCTCTGCAGAGACTGCTTTGATTTCTACACAGCTCCAGCTTCAAAAGCCTGTGTGCCTTAATAAGCCTCTCTGCCTCCACTGCCCAGCTTGTGCCTGCACACTGAATGGACTTCAGAACTCCTGTAACAAAGCCATGTCCTGTGTTGGGCTGCTGCAAACATGGTTGCTGTGTGCCACAGTTGCGCTAAAAAAACTAATTTCAGAATCAGTTATATAAGGTGAGGGAGAGGGAACACCTTGAAGAGTGGCAGTGTAGAAAGACCATTGGATTTCATACTTAATCTGACGGTGTAAAATAAATGGTTATTCAGCATAATGAAATCTTTCACTTGTACTTGTTTTACCATTTCGTGGAATTCCAGTAGAGGTTCATTTCTTCTCTATCTCTTTCATTATGCAACGTAATGTGTTAATGAACAGTCTTGTGTCCATTTTTGTTCTTGTTTTGCAGTGCTTTCATAAAAAGTAGGTGATTTGTTGCATTCAGTTTCTTGGCAATCATAAAAGATTGTGCAGTCAGCCTGATCCTTGTAATCCATTACAAACATTGATTTGCTGCAGTTACAGACTTCAGGAGGCTTTGCTGGCCAATACACTTCTCTTTCCACAGGCCTGGGTCTGCTGCACAAATCTGAAGGTGAAACCTTTAAAGGTGAATCACTTGTGATAAAATGGCACACAACAGATGTTTCACAAACTGCTATAGACTGAGGTTCTTTTTGATCCCTGAAGGGTTCATCCTGCTAATTCGCACCAACAGCTAATGGGAAATAAGCACCTGCCACCCTCACACCTCAGTGTGAAATTTCAGATGCTGGTACATCTGGATCAGATGGGCTACTAATTAATGGTAGTCTTCATCTTCTTTGTTATTTGTAAATATAAGCTAGTCTGAAGGCCTGTTCAACATTTCCTTACCACTTGACCACTCCACGGTGTGAAAATGTAGGTCTTTCTTAAGACATAAATGTACTAGGTCTTTCAGCATAGATGATTTCAGGAGCCCTGAAAAGAATTCCCAGAGAGAGAACTGTAAAAAGGCTTGGCAAAATAACTGTTTCAAGTCAAATTATCCAAATCCCGTATTTTCTAGGAGTCTGCAATTCCTCTGCCAGAAGGAAGTTTGATTATTTAAGAAAACAAAATATAACTAAGATGTTTTCTTTCTTTATGTCAGTTACAAGCACTATCAGCTTGATAAATCAGCTGAAGGCTGATTTACTAAGTAGAGATCAGCTGGCCACAAATAAATACAGCCAACAGTTATAAAAAAATATTGATCCCTGAACCAACATGAGTTTCTGAGGCTTCATCCTAATAAGGATACTTCAGGAAACAGACTTGGTAGTTCTTAAATAGAGGCTTGATCTGCTTTTAGAAAGACAAAAGTGGGTCTTTGAATTTAAAAATAAATGTGATTTGTTCCAACTTGCTGTACTTCTAACATCCTTCTGCTGCAGCTGCAAGACTGGAGTTCCCATGTCTAAGGAGAAATGGACTGTCTCCCTTCACAGAGAGACACCTGGACCCATCCCTGGGCAAAACAGTCTGGGATACATAGTTAAATATTTCTGATATTATCCAGTAGAGAATAAAGACACACTTAACAATTCCTTTCAGCAGTAACTTAGGAATTACATATGCCATGACTGTTGGGTGCTCAAGTGTGTCTATTCCAGGAGTCATGCTCTCATCACCTCTCTCAAAAAAGCACACCAAATTGTTTCAGGTTTTGCATAACCGTGGTCACTAGAGTTCCGGCAGAGAGGGAGGTAGATCAAAATGGGTGGAACTGTGAGCCACAGCATGAGTCAAGTGTTGAAAATGCCTGTTCAGGTTTGTGGTGCTCATGAAACTGTGGCAGTTTCAGTTAAAGAAGGAAAACCACTGAAATTTGCTGGAAACAAACTGATCAAGAGCATCAGCAGATATTTCAGTGCTGTCCAGTAAGGAACACCACACACAAAATACTGGTTTGACTTCTTTCAGGAGGAATAAAAAAGTCATTTTATGTTGCCATTTGTGTGCAATAACAGTTTTTCAGTTTTCAGTCATGCACATTAAAGGTGCTGTAAAATATGACTGTGGGAAGGTTGATAAGCTGGAAGAATGTACCTATTTATGTATAAATAGCATCAGTATTAGGGGGGTTTCATGTTTACTCATAGTGACTTGCAATATCACTAATATGGGTGACAAAACCCACAGCAAAAGGAGATTTTTGCAGTGGCTGTGTGCTGGTCTTATAGGCAGGTTGTATGGCTAAAGGGTACACAAGAAATTTTCTCAGGATCATCCTTTTCTTCATGGGTTTCTTGCTCCTCTGTTAAGAATTCTATGGAGTCTTCAGTATGGGCTGATCAAAAAAATTTGTCTCCCACAGTGTCTTCCTTCTTCTAATATTGATAGCTGTCTTTTGCAGCTTTATGCACTTTTCCAAAGTGGAGTTGCCCTCTTGCTTTGTTACTTGCATAACAGGGCCCTCCTTTCTGTGAGTAACAGCCAATTGTTGAGAATATGGGGAAGTGCTTTGCAGTGAATTATGAGAGTGCATACAGTGTGGGACGTCAGTCCCACTACTTGGAAGTGCAATAATTTTATTTGGATATTAGGACTCTCTGAATTTTGCCGTCAGAGACTCCATGCTATTACGGTGAAGAAGATTTCTGGATGTACACAAGTTCCCTAGAGTTAGTGTAACTAACTGTACTGCTTGCTGTGAAGATTCTCTTTCTTTATACTCAGTACACAATCTTTCATTAATACTTGATTAACTCTACACCAAACAATTGCCCACTGCCCAAAGAAGATTGGAAAACTTGCTTCCTATGTCTTGCAAATCAAAGAAAGTGATTTTTTTGAATGCAGAGAATGCCCACAGGTTAAAGAAGAGCAAGGGTGTGCAGTGACTGGAAGGTCTGTAAGGGCAGAACCATTGTGGACTCTTAAAGCAGGACAGAATTTAATGATGTGTCGAGGGATGGATGTTAAGTGCTACATCATTAATACATTTAAATGACTGAGGGAAAAACACACCCCAGTTGCTTAAGTCCAGATTGTCGAGATTGATTTAAATTCAGTAGGAATTTTTAAATGGGGCTGAATCAGACACACAGTTTGTTTTCTTTACACTATCATGAATGAGCTTTTACAGAATCAGGACCTGAGCATATATATATCATTGAGCCATTTCATGTGCAGGTTATTGAATAATCGAAAAATATTTGGTCCAGAAGAAAGATAAATCTTGGCTCTGCCACAGGCTCTGCTGTGACCTGAGGGCAGTCATTTTATCTCCTCAGCTTTTGTCCCCTTTCTGTAAAACGGTGATAAGAGCATTTTCTTACCTCACAATGGAACAGTGATGATAAATATTAAGGATTATGACACAATTAAATGCTGTGCAAATGGAGGCCGTTAAGCACCTTAGACTTATTAGCAGCCTTCTGTTCATTGGCTGCCTTTCTGAAGTTATTGAGCATTTTTAATTTTTCCCCAAGTAGACTCAAGGAAATGAGTTTAAAAGGATTAATAAATAAACCCTGCAAAATGTTAGTGTTAAACTAACAACTAGTGTTGTGGTTTCTGAATTATGTAATGGGATGTTTTGTATCTTTAGTTTAAATCAGCCTATATGTTCTTCTTCCCTGCTTCCTTCAATGATTGTAGACCTGGAAACAGGGAGAATAGAGAGGAAGGGCTACAAAATTCAGGCCCTGATTCGGACCCTGGAGTGCTCATATTGCAGGATGTCTACAAGGCAACACTGCAGCTGTTCTTTACCCCAGCACCCAGGAAAAGTTTACTGCCTTGCAGGGAGCCCTCCTGTCTCTGGCATCCCTGCTTCTAGGCAGTTTGACCCCTTCTTGCATTTGGACCTTCTTGCTGTCTCTGGCAGATCATTCCTCAGTCACCAAATACCACTGCCGAGCAGCTACAAGTAGAATTTTCCCTGCACAAACAGCCAATTATCTCACTCATGTTGAACACATATGAAATAGTTACCATGTGGAAAGGAAAAAGGGAAGAGAGAACAAAAAGAAGTTTCTGGTTGAGTTTTGCTGAGTAGCTGCTTGAAAAAGTGAGTACTCAAGATGAAGCACAGGTATTTGAAGCACAGAAGTGGTCAGGTCTTAGCTGACTGTATGAGAAGCAAAAATCTTGCTCCTGTTTGTGGTAGTAGCTGACTGTACTTTCTGTATCTCACGTCATCCCTTAGGATATGGTAGGGTCTGTTTAGTTGGAAGTCAAATTTCTGCTGTCTGCTGTTGCTGTTTTCCTGAGATGGTGGATGTCACCTACAGGATACAACATGTCCACAATTCAAATCTCTTTTCACAGGTTATATGGGTTTGCGGTTTTTTCTCAGAAGAATGGAACACAGCAAATGTGAACAAGATTGGGTTTATTATTGAGGTGTCTCAAGACCCAGGCTGGAAGATGTCCCTGCCCATGGCAAACAGATTGGAATGAGTTGAGCTTTAAGGTCCCTTCCCACCCAAATCATTCTGTGATCCTGTGATCTGTGATATTGTAGGTCAGTATTAATGTTGAGTTAGTCAGTCAAGAGGTGTATTTTATATGCAGGAGGGGTTGTTGCACAGCACTGAGTCAGGATTTGACAATGGAAAGGTCAAGATTAGTTGTGGAACTGCTGTCTAGAGACTGCATTTGGGATAAGTGACATTTTCCTCCTGTATCAAAAACACATTATTTTTTGAAAAGCGTTCTTTTTTCCATATGACACCTAAAGAAGGTTTAAAGTTCAGTAACCTGCTTTCTCTGTTTTCCAGTAAAAGGAAAAAAACAACTATCTCCTGTATCATTTATTATTTATCATTTATCTGTGTTTGCCAGCTGGGGCTGGCAACTTGAAGTATTTCTGGGAGTATGTTTGGGATAGGAAGAGTGGGTCAGATTGCTTTTGACAGCCCAGGTCATATTAGATGCTAGAACTGAGTTTAAAGACCTCTATATCCAAGAATCTACAATGTGTTTATCTGGGCATGTCAGGGTAGAGCAGTGATAGTGTCATTGCCTTTCTCTGGTGTTAATTCAGAAAGCTGAGTTGCCCAGGTTGATCAGAAAATCTGTAGCTGCTCAAGGAGTTAAATTCAGATGTAAATTAACTCCTGTGTCCTTAGTTACGGGACTGTGTTTGTACTCATTGAGGTTGCTGTAAAGGTCTCTGGGGAATACACAGATAGCAGCATCTAGGCAGATATGGAGTCTTGAAAATAATACCTCTACAAAATGAGATGGTTAATTTTAAAGGTGAAAAATGGGGGATGAAATGTCACAAATACGGCTTCACTGTGACATTAAGTCTGTCTTAAAAGTGACACAGAGAGGTTGTGAAGACCTCCTCCAAGACATCCTTGGAGATATTTAGAAACCATCTGGGCATGGTCCTGGGCAACCGACTCAAGGTGTCCGTGCTTGAGCAGAGGAGGGTAGACCAACTGGCCCCCAAAGGTCCCTCCCCACCTCAACCACTTAGGGCTTCTTTGGTCTTCTACTTTCATCAATGACTAATCTGATTTAATTATTTTTTTCTAATTTCAGTCCAACTCTTACTCAAATCTACAATGGCTTTAATGGCTGGCTGTGGGTGCAGGGATGTGCCTGAATAGCTTTAAGTGTATCTTTGAGATGAAATTGCCAAAATTAATTTGCAGAGGTCTTACAGTAATCTTGCAGCAGTACAGTTTGGATGCAGAGAGATTTGCCTGGGGGCAAAATCTAAAACCAAGAGTTGCTTATTCCACTTCTTTCTATGGTGTGGCAAGATAACTTCTACAGTTACAATGACAAAAATAGTTGTATAATGGCAATAGTGGCACTAGCCTCCATAAAGATTTTGAATCAGGTCCTGTATCACAATTTAGAATAGGATTTGAGTTGGAAAGAACTTTTAGAGGCCAGCTAGTCCACCCCCTGTGCAATGAGCAGGAACACCTTCCACTAGACCAGGTTGCTCAAAACCCAGTCCAACCTGATCTTGAACACTTCCAGAGAAGGGGTATTCATCACCTCTCTGGGCAATTTGTGCCATTTTTTACTACCTTCATTGTAAAATGTCATCCTTATACCTAATCTGAATTGACCCTCTTTTAGTTTTAACACCATTACCCCTAAATGAGAAACCAGTTATAAATCAATATTACTATTTTTCTCGAGTGTGGACTGTGATGTGAGATTTTCTTTGCACTGTGGCAGAGGGAGAACAAGAATTAGTAAATAGGCTTGTTTTCATGAGGTGAGGTTAGGGACACCTTTGGTGATGTGTTGCTGAAGCAGTGTGGGAACCTGATGCTGTGGATATATACAAAATTGTGGATTGCTAAGCCTCCAGCCAACCCATTTAGGAGCAATAAAGAATGAGAAGAGAGACCAGAAAGGCTCCTTGCCGTTCATATGTGTGATATAAATGCAGCTTCAGGCTCAAGCCAGTTTTTTGAAAATGGCTGTAGTGGAGTGGGTAAGTCAGGCAGTGCACAGAAGTCCCCACAGGTTGCTTGGAGATTTCTGAGTAGACTTCTAAACTTTTACTCAAAAGAAGCAGCACCAGGGAAAGGTGAATAGCAGGAGAGAAGTCTTCCTCTGGCTGTATCTTCATCTGGGGCACAGAGGGCTCATCTGAATAAGCACAACATGCACATTCTCCAGCGTGGGCTTGCAGCTGCAGCAGGGAAGTGTTTTGGGTTTAGCTTCCTCTAGGTTTTGTAATAATCCTTTCCCACTCCCTGCCACTGAGCACAGGTTTTAGCTGTCACTGCTGCTACCCCCTGTCACACTGCCCCTTGCCCTGCCACTGCCATTGATCCCTGTTGGCTGACACTCACATGCCCTTTGATAATGTCGAGCTGTCAAAGCTCTTGTCCCCCTGCGTGCCACGGCGTGGACCCGCTCTTATCTGAGGCATTCATTAATGTCGTTTGCCAAAAGGTTTATGTAACAGATGTTGCAAAGCAAAGGCACAGAAACACACACACTCACATACTATTATGGCATGGGTTGTCAGAGTGACGGTGAAGGGAGGATGGTCCACAGGACTAGAGCAGCTCGCAGACACAGCTGCATCTGTTCAAAAAGCAACTAAAGCCTCTCCGTGACTATGCTTTATTTTCAGCTCGTCATCATGGCTGGGACTGTTCTGCTCGCCTACTACTTTGAGTACACGGACACTTTTCAGGTGCATATCCAAGGTTTCTTCTGTCAGGATGGCAATTTGATGAAACCGTATCCTGGGACAGAGGACGAGAGCTTCATTTCTCCACTTGTGCTGTACTGTGTGCTGGCTTCAACTCCGACAGCAATTGTGAGTATGAGGAATTATTTGAAATCCCTGTGACCACTTCATAAACAATAACAATAGTCTTGTGATATCTTTGTCCCCTTGCCTCTCTGTTAAGCTGTAATTGATTTTACACTTAGCCGGATCTCTGTTTCGCCTCAGCCTAATATGATCTTCATCAGTTATCTCCAGAAGTAATTATTCTGAGGTAATCACAATGCAAGACTGAGGGTTTGAGCTTGTTAAGCCTTTTACAATAGCTTGCTTACTTAACTGATTAGGGGTGAATTTCCTGGGCTCCAGAGAGACTCTAATGCAAAGGTTATGTATTACTGGAAGTAAGAAAACAGGATAAAGCTGAAGTAAAATCCAGGTCAGATGAGCAGTATATCCAGGATTATTTCCTGCTATATTAAAAGGACTGTTGAATGGCCTTAAAAGGCTTAGATGGTAAGGATGCCAAATACAAAGAAAAATATGAATGCTGTTTCCTTTTTGTTTATAATATCTTTATTTTCAACAGTCACTTAACTTTTTTCTACCAGATTTTCTTCACTACCTTTACTATTTTACTTCAGCCAGTAAGCTGCAGTGTACCTGTTCTACGCAGGTAGCTAATATTCAATTAGCTGAGTACATACAACGCCAAACAATTTATTGCAGTCACTGGTTAGCAAAACTTCAGCCCTTTTCCATCTTCCACACAGAAAGTTGCATATTTCACCAACAGCCCCAGCTTTGCGGAATTTTTAATTACATTGATAAATTCCTGTCAGATTGTGTTCATGGACTTTCTTTCATTTCCTTCTCTTTATTTCCTACCTGTTAGTATTTATTCGTTATATTAATTTTGCTTTTCATCCCTTTCAAAAGTTGATAAAAGCTGTACATGACATATTTACTTTTAAATGGTGAGTGCTTCCCCACAGTCTCTTTTTGTTCTGCAGTAATTTTAGTGCATCAAATCAAGTTGTTGTCTCAGAATGTGGTAAGAAGTGTGAGAGGGATCTGCAGAAAAGGCTTCAGGTTTTGGTACAGGACACTTTTTGAAAACAACCAAGTGTTCTGAAGTGGATTACATCGTGAGTTTATAAAAAACATCTGCAGTGACAGTTATTTTGTGTATTGGATCTTGTTGCATGTCAAGGCTTTCATTTTACTTTGTGCTGCAGTGATAGATTATTTGAAAATTTAAAAAAAAAAACAAAAAAAAACCCAACAAACTCCCACATTTTGGAACTCCCCTATTAACATAGTGCTCATGTTCAGGGACATAGCTTTCACAAATGCTTTTTGTAAAGGTAGATGGAGGGTGACAACCATGCCTTGATTCCAGAGCCATGACATTAGTGGGAAGTTTGTCCCCTGATTACTGATACAGCCTTGGGTAATGAGTGTTGCTCTTTATTTGGATCTTCTGTTTAAATCCTTGCTCTGCCAAAGTTTGATGCTAACCTTTCAAGTTTTGCTCCACTGGATCAGCATTTCTTTGCTTTTAAGCAACCGAAGAAGTACTTTTCCTAATTACTATTCTTTATGAAAAGCTGAGTTGGAGTCTTGACTTGGAAGTGCTGGATTAATGGTCAGACTTCATGATCTTAAAGCCTTTTTCCAATGTGAGCAGTTCTGTGATTCTGTGAAGAATGTTTTATTTGTAGTTTCCATAGCCCATGTTAAACACAAAGAATGAAAGGCTGTAGTGAATGTCAGGTAAGGTTGTTGGGTGCTGAAGAGACCTTCAGCTTAGTGCTGTGTGGAGCTGGACTGTGTGAACTAACCTATCCAATGCAAACTGTGCAGAAATGCTAGCCTGGGTCCATAAAAACAGTCATCACCCTGAGTGAAAGGATGCATGGCTGGGTATAACTGGTAAACTCTGCTTCTTGGGCTGTGCTGTACTGTTACAATGGATACATTGCTCCACACGAAGAAGACATGGTCAGGGTCAGCACAGGGCTCTTGACACTGTGCTTAGCACCAGTGATCTCTAGATACAACCTCAAGGAGACAGCAGGTCTAACTTCCCTGGGAAAACATTTTTATTTCCATTGTTAATGTAGTATTTATTAATGCATTGTTTAATCAAAATTTTAATTTGTTGTATTGTTGTATTGTATTATTACTACATAATTCAATTATTTCATGTCCAAATAATTAATATCAGGCTAATCTTCAACCAGGGCATATGTCAGAGGTATGTTTTTCTGTCATCTTTACTGGTGCTCATCACAATATCTTTATAGGAGTAACTTCATTTTATTTCTCATTCCCACCTTTTCGTGAGGGACCTTTTTCTCTTTGCACAGTATTTTCACACTTTGCTTCAGTTTGTAGCTGATTCTGCAGACCGAATTTTGGCAGTGATCATCAATAAAAAGCTTATAAATTAGAGAGAAAGTGAGCTCAGATTCTCCCTAAACTCTGTACTGCACTTCCCTGCTGGTTAATCCACTCAGAGAGTGGGTATCCTTATCTGTCATCCTGTACCTTAGTAGGTGCTGCCTCTCTCTCTCTCTGTCTGTCCTCAGCCCAGGAAGAGATACTTGATCCAATCGAATGTCCCAGGGATTTCAGTGCAAGGAGCAAACACAGCCATTTCTATTTAGACTGCGATGATTTGCACTCTTTGAAAAAACGCTACAAAAACCTCTACACAAACAAAAGAACCCACACAACTGTGCATCGTGGGAGGGAGCATTGTGTGCATTCACTGTCAATTAAGTTGTGGCTTCACTCGCGACACTTTGCTCTAAGGAAGAATCACCAACCAGCTCTATCACAAAGACATGACTTAAGTCAAAGGCAATGCCAGTCCCTCCTTACAATTACTTGTTTCTCCTCTGCACAACACTGCTTCTCTTCCTAATGGCAAAATGGTTGATTTGGCAAATGGTTGGTTTGATGAAGCAGCAATCTGATCTCTGTGTGTTGCCTTCACGTTACCACTGTCCTTACACCTCATGACATGAGAGGAGTGATTACTGGTGGAACCCAGGAGCAACAAGGTACTAGCTCGTAATACTATCTAAAAGGGCTTCTGGAGCTATGGAAGGTATCCTAAGGATCCATACAAGCTCCCTCATCTGAGACACAAGCAGCATTAAGTGCAGTCCTGTGTGCATAGGTCTGGGGAGGACTCAAACTTGTGATTTCAGTACAGCTGTGAGGTGTTACAGTGCTTGCAAGCCAAAAGGGAACATCTTTGTGAACTTAATGGAATATCTTTATGTCTCTGCTGTTTGACTATGACAGTGGGCATGGGGAAAATGAATGCATGTGTTTTATTTCTGAGTGCACTTTACAGAAGTGCTGCTGTGGGTTGGTACCACTGTATCTGCATTTCCTTCACTTTTAGTGGCAAAATAAATGTGACTGGCCTGGTTTTATGCAGTTTTATTTGTTACTTTTGAAACATTTCCCTAAAAATATACTGTGATGACTCCACCACATTCATCAGTGTCCCTGAAGACTAGCTTTCCCTGTTACGAGGTTACTGCAAAGCAGCCAATTCCCCATCTGGTACTAAACAATCCTTCCAGAGTTCAGCACTGCTGCCTGCTCTGCTTCATCCAATGTGATTTATCTGTCCACCCGAGAGAAGCAGAGAGGCTTAGGAGCAGAGCCAGCTCAGTGAAATGAATACTGAACAGTAGCAGAAAGCTTCAAGGACACTGTTATCAATGTTCTTCTTTCCTTCTGTTTCCAGGTGGGAAGGAGCAGCCTACATGTAATCTGTTAACTATCCAGTGCTATTAATGTGTGCAAAGGAGTATTTGTTTTCAGATAATGTTGGAATCAGTCAAACCAAACCAGTCTGATTATGAATTAGGAGCTGAATTACAGTCTTGATCTGAAGCAGGAGAAAATTTTTCCACCTTCACTCTACAATCTGCACTTACCTCTCAAACTTCAGAAACAGCATTCTTCTAGATGGTTCTCCTATTCTGTCTTGATTCCTTGGCTTTTGCTTTGCACAGCCATGTTTTACTACAGTGATTTATTTCTGTAAGGGAAGCCAGGAAACCTCTGCCTGTCTTAGCTAATTCCCCTGTGGCTGCTCAGCAGCAGATGCCAGGAAAACCAAGAATGTCTGAGGCAGCCCAGAGTTCTGTTACAACAGCTCATTCCCAACCTCTTCAGGCAGGAATCAACAGGCTCTGCTGGTGATGGTACTGCCAGAAGGCACAGCCTGCTGTCCACCACACTTCAACCCTGTGCTGGCATGGCAGGCAGTCTTCTGCCAGTTGGTGACTTGCCTTCCACTTCTGGAGTCTTGTTAGGGCTCAGGCTGTGAGGTGGCGAATGAGGAGCTGGGATACAAAGGAGTGAGGCAAAGGTGTGCCCTGTGTAAATGCTTATATTCTGCTATTTGCACACCATTCTGGAAGAATAAAAATACGCTTTCCTGGTTTGGTGCAACACTTTTAGGCACTGCTGTTACAGTGTCTGTGGGACCTTCTGGTGGTGCCAGCCTCATGCTAGTTTGTGAGGAACAATGCAGGCTGTGGAAAATGCATATTCTCTTCATTAGAACTTCAGTATAATTCTTTTAGACAGTTTTACCACAATGTATTAGGTTTTTGAGCACAACACTAAGACAGTTTGAGCAGGCTAGAATATAAATTGTGGATTTCAACCCTTTTGACTTGAAATGAAAAAAGAAACAAAACAACAAAGCAATTTTCTTGTTCCAGGAAGGTACTTACAACTGTTCTTTGTTATTGTTTTCATTAAACAACAACAACCACCCACTCCAAAATAGTAATTGAGTGCAGATTGAACCCATTGAGTTTGTATCCTTGGAAAGTTAAAAGCTGGCATTGCAACATTCAGCTGAAGACACAGTTTCATCACCTTGTATAGTTTTGCAAAATACAGTATTGATTCCTGGGGGCTGAGAACACCTGTCCAGGGTGTGGTGGCAAAGACAAGAGTGTCTGAGGGGGAACTCTCAGCTGTCCCTCATCCTCAGGAATATCCGTGATGGTGATCTTATCAGGGAAAACCTCTGCCTGCCTAGGCAGGCTTGGGTCAGGGCCCTGCCTGAGGAGGGTGTCAATGCAGACCTCAGCCACCCCTTGCCTTCAAAGGTGCCTTTTCTCAATATAAATGTTGCTAAGTGTTTGCCACCTGGGTTTGATCATGGAGTGTCTCAGCTTCACAGTGTCACTACCGGGTCCTGAGGGTAGCAGATAGGATGGCAGATCAGTATTCCACAGGGGCTAATGCTAAATGTCAGGGAGATCTAATGAACTAAGGAATTCGCAGCAATAAGTGAAAGTCAATATAAGCTGTATTCTTAGTGAAGACTGTGCAGAAGAGGGAAACAAACTGTTCAGATCACAAGAGGCAACCTTGCAAGAAACACCAGCTTCAAAAAATGAAATGGATTAAAAATTAGGCAAACTTTAACGATGAGGGTAGGCAAACACTGAAGTGGAGGCTGTGGGATTTCCATCCTTGAAGATATGAGCTCCCATGTAGGGCCTGAAGAACATCCTTCTCCTGACTGCAGATGTTCTGATACAAACCTCAGAGACACCACAGTGCAAAAGGGCAGAATTGCTTTTGGCCCAGCTCAAGCCAGTGCTGATGAAACACCCACTGGAACATTTTGCAAAGGTCACCTTTAGGTAAAGAGTCCTGCTTCTCCCAGGGAGAGTGTATGGAGTCATGCTGAAACTGGCTGATTAACCCTCATCTCCTGCTATTCTCTGGTTTTGAGTACTCTGCATGCAGCTTGTCTCACAGCCAGGGCCTTCCTCATATCCACTTCTCCCCTTGGCTGCTGTTCGAATGCTGGAGACTTGATTCATTTGGTTCTTTCTATTTGTGGCATTAAAAATGCAGCCACACACATCTTTGCACAGGATTTGGGAAATGTCATATGGCTTGCTGAAACCTGCTCAGAACTGAGAGCAGTGATATCCCAAGATCTAAGTTCAGTTTTGTTTGCTGTAGGGATTTTTGCATGTCCCTGTTTGGTGTTAAAAAGAGCTGACTGTGTCACAAGGGTGCTGTTAGAGTAAACGAGTTGAAGGATTTAAAAGCTCACAGAAATCAGTATGTTGTAAATGACAATTTCCCAATATTTTCAGTTAAGAAATTTATTGGAAATAATGACAAAGTGTGAAATCGAGTAAAAGCCACAATCATTTGACAGCTCTGACCCTGGGAATCAGATCTGGGTGAACCAAAAAGGACACAGCCTCACCGGACTGATGTCCCCCTCCCTGGTTCACGTCTGCCGTCTCCCAAAGGCCAGATTTTATACAGTTTTTGTGCCCTGAGGCTAGTTTATTGTGCCCTGAGGCTAGTTTATTGTTCAGTCCAGTCTTTGAATATGCAGATAGATTTTCTTTCCGCCATGTGTGGATGTAGAATAGAATTCTGGTAAGGCTGGTCTCATCTTTGAATCTGTGCATGAATATTCCTGAAGTTCTGGTAAGGCAAACATGTCTTGATTACTGTTTCCCCTGGTGGGTCACAGGATTCCAGGAAAACAGGAAGGTGACTTGATTTGATTTCCCTTGGGCTGAGTGGGGATGAATGCCCTTGATGGGTGCTTGTGATTCTTATCTTGGTGTCAATCCTTGTCCTTGACATGATCTACACCCAAGTATTGTCACACCCCACATTGTTGTGGTGATAGTCATATTGTTCTGTCTGGTGGGGAGGAAGGCATGCCCCCTGCTCATTCATCTATTCACTGATCTGTACAGAGGGGTATCTTAGAACAGTTTGTTTTATACAGGGATAGAATGGTTTTAATAAAACTCGAATTAACCATGTATTTATAACAAGTATAACATTAATTTAATACCTAGGAAACACAGATCATGTCTGTACTTCAAATAATTCTCCCTAATATAGGAACCCCATTGTCTTGCTGTGATAGGAAATGACATCACTTGTACTTTTTCATGAAATGCAGCAGAAGGAAGTAACTTTCTCAGAGAGACAAACTTGAGGCAGTCCCAAACTGTGGGCACAGTGGTACATCCTGCATCTCTTCCATGAATCTTGGCTGGTGCTCCTCCTTCTTTCTCCATGTGGAATTGCAGCTGAAATTAAAACAGTGGGAACTTCCACACAACCCCAGTGTTCATTGGAAGTGTGAAAAAATTACTGAAACAGTGTTTTCATGTTTGTCACGAGTGAGTGAGTGAGTGAGTGAGTGAGTGAGTGAGTGAGTGAGTGAGTGAGTGAGTGAGTGAGTGAGTGAAGGGGAGGCAGGAGGACTGTGTCACCAAAACTGCAGGAAAAACAAAAACTGTCCAACATTTTTAGTGTTAGAGAATCAAGGCATTACATTATTTCTAGCGAGGATGTTGCTCTGGCCAGGATTGCAACAGAAATAATTTAATCCTCATGTAGCCCAGGTGTGCAGAGAAAATCATTCCATGACACACATATTTTACCAGATTTTTCAAACTTTATACAGTCAAAACCTACCGATAGTCATTGGTTTAATGTTCACTGGTTCCAAGTTACTTAGTTCTTCGTATTTGATTTCCTATTGCTTACAGATATCTTAACCATTGATGCTAATTAGGTCCTCATTCTCTCTCCCACTATGGGGGTGTTGTTTGGAATTGATTGTCTATTAATGGCCCTTCGTGGCCACTGATAGCTGTTACCTTTTGTGTATCTTTGCTGCTCCTAGTCTTTTGATATGTTAAGCTAATCAGGTCTTTACCTGATGGAACAATTCCCTGGAAAGAAACTCTGATTCCCTTCCCCCAGGGCAAAAGCAAACATTCGTTGGATATCAAGTCTTTTCCAACATAGTTCATTCTGTGATTCAGTGAAAACTAACTAAAGTTATAAAATAAAAAAAATTATAATTAGGATATTTTCCAACATGAACTGCAGCCTCTGCCAGCAGCAGTGGGACAGCGAGGATAACATCAGGGCAGATCCCAGTGGAGAAGTGAGGTAAGCACCTTGAGTTGCAGTATATCTGTAGTGGGTTTTTAAAGGGAAGAAAACAGAGGTGAGACTGGGACAGCAGGACTGTAGCACAGGAGGAACCAGATTTTGGCACACTTCATGTGCAGGAGATTGGACAAATATGTCTAAGGTGAAATATTTTTGCTGTTGGAGAAGTAAGCAAAAGCATGGAAGAGGAGTGAAGGAATGCAGTCCTCAGCTTTCCTACAGCATTTGAACTGAGGTAGAAGGCCAGTGTCCTGAATGAGCAAAACTGATAAAAGGAACAAAAGGGCTTAAAAGCTGGGCCCATCCATGGCTGTCAGCACCATCAATAATTACTCTTTTAAACTTAATGCAACTCTTCAAGCCTGCACCTCACCCTTACCCCACTGCACAATTACCACAGGAGGCCAGCTCCAGGATGTCATTGTTCTGCAACCTCCTCTTGGCTGTACCACATACTCGTTCCTGGAAACTTTAATTTAGTTTATCATCACAGAAAGAGGTCTTCTTGACGTTTACTTCTTTTTTTAATTTTTTTGAACAAAGTTGTGCAAATGATTCTTTGTGTGAGCTTATAAGAAAGTGCTATAGGAAAAAAAAGATTCCATGTCCCTTTAAAAACAATAGTTCCATTATTTTATTGATTAAATTGATAATTAAATTTACAAACTGTCAGTAATACGTGCGGGAGTGCAGGGAGTATCGGGTACTAACGCTGTGCTGAGAACTTGAAAGGGGAAGATGAAGCAATTCACTGTCTGAAAATGTCAGCTGAAGGACTGTCATGGATAAAAGACTGTTGAAGAGGAAAATAGACAATTTTATCATCTGCTGGGTCAGGATGAGCCAGGAAATAAGTAAAGTGTGTGCAGCAGAGGGCTTTTAGAGCTGAACATTGAGGGGCAAGTATTTGGTGACACAGCCAGTAATGGGAAGGCAGGGAAAATTGAAGTATTCTCACTGAAGAGGTTGAAATCAGCAGAGGAAAAATAACTGCTGGGTAGGTACTCTTAATTCATACTGTTATAAATAAGTCATATTAATTCACATTTTTCAGCAGCCTTAGGTATAAATACCAAAATTAAGTAAGTTAAATGTATTCCTCAGTGTGCCCCCTTTGCAGCAATCTATTCACAGTTGAGTGAATAGGAGAAATGCCATTCTCAAGCCAGGCACTAACAATGGCACAATGGTGACAATAGAGGGAGGTCCAGCAGACCAGAGACCAGGACAACAGCAATAACCACCCAGCCATCACGCCCAGATAAGCATCAGGACCAGCCATCAGGGACATCCACGCCTCAGTTTCGACCAAGAAAATTCAATCAGAACTGGACATTCACCCCAGAACCTATTTCAACACACCTTTACTCTGACCAAGAAGGTTTAATCAAAACTGTATGCACATCCCGGAACCCATTTCAACACACCTACTGAAATAAAGAAAACCCTATCTGCATTTCCAAAAACTGAACTGAACAGTGGACTGCCTCAAGGCAGAAAAACTGTATAAAATACGGCTCTGGGAAGGCACTGGTGTGAACTATGGGGGGACAGTAGTTCGGTGAGGCTGTGTCCCAAGTTCACCCAGTTCTGATCCCAGGCTCAGACCTGTCATTTTGATTGTGGACTCCGTCTCATTTTGCTTTCATTTTGCCATTTTTCCAATAAACCTCTAAAACGGAATATTGGAGAACTGTCGTTTATAACAATACTAAGGCTTTGGGTCATCCTTATATTTTTACCTGCTAGTAATAGGAAATGGAACGTGGGCAAGAGTTCTCAAGCAATATGTCCTCAGTGTAGAAGAGCTGCTATTACATTCAGGAAATCAAAAATAAAAACAAATCCAGGGCACTACCGTTGCTTCTCTATTACCTACACCATCCCAGACTGCAGATCACTTGAGCTTTCAAACCAATGCAATTCTCCTGGCATGTCTACTGTCTAACTAAGCCAGTATGATACAGAGATTCATTAACCTTGCATTGTCTTCCCAAACGAAAATAAAAGCACTTTGCTTGCTGTTTTCTTTTTCCACCGGTATTTAGACAGAGTCCATATTTAGATATTAGCTGTAGAACTGATTTGTAACCATTCCTGGAGTGCTGATTCTGTTTTGGCAGGAGCTGAGGTACTCAAGTAGTGCCGGTGATTGATTCTGTGAGGCCAGCTGGACTACTTGGCTAGAGGTGGACCCTGCTCATGCAGCATCATCACAGTTTAAATCATGAGAATCAGTGGACTTACTTGATTTCAGAAATGCCTGGGGGGAAAAAAAAACCCAAATAAGTTCTTTGAGAGCTATTCAGACCACATTCAGCTGCATATAGAGAGATTAGCTTTCAGAATCAAGTGTCCAATTGCCCATTGAATTTTTAGGAAACAGCAAGGCTGACTTTCTAGAGGGCCCATATTAAGCATCTAGGAAAACAAATTTTAGCAACTAAATTCAGTGCCAGAGATGACATGACAAGAATGGTCCAGTTATATTTAATCAATTTGTAACACCACAGAAACACAGCTTTATTGCCGTGTATCTAAACTCTGCATTAAACCAAAGGCAGTATTCATTTTAAAAAATCAAATTTTGAGTTGTTACGCTCAAAATTTATGTAGGAAATCTGAGATACTCCTGCTTAAATCCATGGAATGGAAGAACAGATTTACAGCCTGGCAAAATTTACTCCTAAATCTAAGTGGAACTAATCTATGCACGTGGGAATTGCGAGGAGTATGGCAGACAGCTAGATTTGTAGAAAAGATGGGAATTAAAGTGGGAAAATACTCCGTTAACTTCTGAGGACTATTAGTTTTTATACCTAAGTTTCTTGTATTTGAAAACTTTAGGATATTTTAAAGTTGAGTAGTGTTATAAATAAGTCATATTAATTCACATTTTTCAGCAGCCTTAGGTATAGATACCAAAATTAAGTAAGTTAAATGTATTCCTCAGTGTGCCCCCTTTGTAGCAATCTATTCACAGTTGAGTGAATAGGAGAAATGCCATTCTCAAGCCAGGCACTAACAATGGCACAATGGTGACAATAGAGGGAGGTCCAGCAGACCAGAGACCAGGACAACAGCAATAACCACCCAGCCATCACGCCCAGATAAGCATCAGGACCAGCCATCAGGGACATCCACGCCTCAGTTTCGACCAAGAAAATTCAATCAGAACTGGACATTCACCCCAGAACCTATTTCAACACACCTTTACTCTGACCAAGAAGGTTTAATCAAAACTGTATGCACATCCCGGAACCCATTTCAACACACCTACTGAAATAAAGAAAATCCTATCTGCATTTCCAAAAACTGAACTGAACAGTGGACTGCCTCAAGGCAGAAAAACTGTATAAAATACGGCTCTGGGAAGGCACTGGTGTGAACCATGAGGGGAACAGTGGTCCAGTGAGGCCGTGTTTCCAGGTTCACCCAGTTCTGATCCCAGGCTCAGACCTGTCATTTTGATTGTGGACTCCGTCTCATTTTGCTTTCATTTTGCCATTTTTCCAATAAGCCTCTAAAACGGAATATTGGAGAACTGTCTTTTATAACAAGTAGCCCCTGTGTTCATAGAGTAGGATTCCCTCAGGGTGTGAATTGTCTCTCAGTGTGGTACAGCCACAGGCAGGCAGAGAGCCAAAGCAGTAATTCAAACTTCTGAACATTATAATAATTCAAATAATAAACAGTTTGAAACAGAGTGTGACTTTCAAACTGCTTTAGTATAGATTGTCTTTTTCTTAATTCCCAGCCCTGTCATTAGTGAGCTGATCTTATTGAACTGCTTGCCAATTCTGTTGAGAGCAGATGGAGTGAAACAGGATAAAGGCAATATTTCAGTGCAGCTCCCATGCATCAGCTCCCCTCCAGATGCCATTACCGGCATGCATTTTACAGCTCAACATGTCTTGCCATCAGCGGGTAGAATTATAAAGAGGTTGAGCATACTTGGCTTGAATGTCAATAATCAATAAGGGCATTCATCTAGCTTACTAAGGATAAATTGTTGCCCTTGAAACAACACACCATTCCAGCAGTCAGAGTGAACTAAGGTGACTTCCTTGACATTTATACTAACTCCAGATGTCTGTGGCACCTTATGTGTTTGTTATATATGTATGGTTAATTCGTGTTTTATTAAAGCAACTATGTATATGATTGAAATAGCTACCCCCCGTACAAATTACCTTCACGGTTATATGGGCAGGAACTATACCATCCTCTTCTCGCAACCCAAAAGATAAGGTATTTTGCAGCACAGTGCAGGGTGTAACAGGATTTAGAGGGAGTTGGGCAAGGCTAATGACTCAGCAAGCAACACCAGATAAGCATCAAGGATATACATCATCAAGGACATACAACGCAATGCCCTGCCCAAGAAGATGTAGTCAAGACAAGTGTACCTTCCCAGAACTCTGTTCATCAAGCAAACCTCAGAAAAAAGAAACCTATCTGCATATCCAAAAACTGGACGGAACAATAGACAGCCTCGGGACACGAAGAACAGTGTAAGAACTGGCTTTGGAACCGTGGGGGACATTGGTCCAGGAGAGACCGTGTCTCTGGTTCTGATCCAGCTTCGACACCCAGGGTCAGAACTGCCTTTTGATTGTGGCTCTGCTCAATTTTCATTTTGTCATTTTCCAATAAATTTCCTGAACGAAAGATTGGAGAATTGTCATTTATAACATGTATGTACACAAACACTTCCGTTATGTATTTCTCTGACTGTTCCCTAACACTATGGTTTTCTCTTGTGTATGTCCTGTAATGTATTAAATTAATAATTTTGAGTGCTCCCCCTTAAAAGCTCATTTCTTCCACATCAGGCAGGGTGGTTTTTTTATTTTAACGACTTTAATTACAAACTCTGTCTTTCTAAAAGAGTCCCAGTTTCTCTTTTTAAAGCCTGCTGACAGAACATGATAGGTGATATTTTCAGAAGTTCCTGCTGTGTGTGGACCGTCATTGCCTCTAAAGCCTGTGATTAAATTCTGTCCAGCTTTAGTGAGAGTAGATAGGCCTCGGTGCAACAGAACTAAATTTCTTCTAAGTGCTTAAGAAATAATGATCCTACTCCTGTGGGAAGCAGCTATTACATTTATAGAAAGCATGAATGTTCAGATCATACTAAAATATATAATACATAAGCACAGCTAACATCATGATCAGTGGTTCTGTGGAGACATCATTTTTGATAATAGAATATTTAGTCAAATATTGTTCTTTCTCATAGTGTTTTGATTACAGCAATCCTTGGTTATTACCAACATTTCTGGTCTCTTATTGCCAGCAGTCCTTGATTGGCTCCATAGCCATCCAGCTATCAGTGTTTGAGACATACACATACTTCCTTATCTTCTGGGAATTGAGAACTCAAAAAGGATCTCACTTGAACCATTGTTTAGAGGGTCACAAGAGAGTTGGCTATAGTTCTGGTAATCTTCTACTCTGGGCACAATTCAAGTTGGTAGCTTTTTTGGAAAGTTCAACAGAAGTATTATTTCACTTGGGTTATTATTCAGACAAGAAAAATAAGTTTCCAAGGCTGTTCATGAAAAAACAGGTGCTTGTTAGCAGAGTTCCTGGGAACAGTGTTTCTGACACACTCAACAGGGGCTTAGCCCTGGTGCAGCTCATTAAGGCCAAGGCTTAACAAGTATTTCGAAGCTCATAGTGCAGCCAGGGGAGGGGGGAGAGATGTACCACCACAATCTACCTCATGAGTGAAGTCAGCTGCTGTGAGTCTGCGCCACTGAGTGCAGGAATGATCCCTCTCCAGTGTGGGAGCTGGATGTGTGTCAGTCATGCTGAGCCCCTCAGTGCAAGTGCAGTATCCCCAAAACACATGGCTGTGTAGCACTGTCTGTGGGGTGGAACTAGTCACCCATATTTTAGTGTTTGCTCATGTAATTTTTAACCTTCTGTTTCTCTCCCTTTCCTTGGCAGATTTTTATTGGTGAGATATCCATGTATTTCATAAAGTCAACCCGAGAAACCCTTATTATTCAAGAGAAAACTATTTTGACTGGAGAGTGCTGTTACCTGAACCCACTGCTTCGAAGAATAATACGTTTTATAGGTAAGCATCCTGTGCAGTACAAGCTTGGACCCTGCTTACACCAAACCAGGATGAAACACCCTGACAAAGTACATCACAAAATTAATTAAGCTGTGAAATCTTTGCAGGCATCTTCCACCTTAGAGGGATAGTCCCCTCAGGATTTCCAAGGTAACTTTCAAAATTTGCCATATCATGCTGGCTGGAGCTGGTTTCAATCATATTCTGCTGAACTTAATGCTTTTTTGAGACTCTTAAAGAAAGGTTATACCTGTCAAATCTTGTATGAATAAATCCATCATTGCTAGTTTATGTGAGCATTTTAGTTACAGATTTGTTCTCACCAGCTCATCTATTTGGCATTTTTCTTTTCACCTCTAATTTTAACATCCATAGCTCTGCCACATAATGTTCAGCTGAGCACAGTGTAAAAAAGCCCAGAGCTCACTTCAAAATAATATTATTATTTTCATTGTATTTGCTTTTTCTTAGAGCTTTCATTGAGTTAATTGCTGAGAAATGAAGTTCCGTCATTAAACCATTTGGAGGTTGCTTTATATGGTGCTTGCAAACCGCTTTACCTTCTTCACACTGTTGATGAGTCCCAAGTTCATGCATGGGATGAGATATCTGGCTGATGGCATGGGCCAGTGGCTCCTCACATGGCTCCCCACTGGCCAAGAAGGTCTTTGCCCACAGAGCATCACAGCACTGCCGTCCTTGTACATTCTCAGAAGTGAAGCACCCTCACACACTGCCTCACACTCATGGAAAGCTGAACCCCAATTCATGGTCTGACTTAGAACAAGCAATGGGGGGAAAAAAGCTGAAAGTATCTGGGGTGCTTCTTCCTTGTCACTTCTGAATTTCTGAGCTTTACCTGGAATGAAAATGTCTGCTGTGGCTGGGGCAAGTGCTGTGTTGCCTCCATGGAGCACACTCCTCACCGCAGCCAGGGGTACTTTCAGAGTACAGAGTTGAAGGTCTTACCCTGTGCTAGCATATTTATTATCAGCAAATATATGCTACAAAGGAGGAAGAACCATGGTTTTCCTTTGCCTTCAGCTCTCTCTATGCCTCCTGCTTTATGGAGGTGGAGAGTGAAATGTGCCTTCTGCCACCATGGAAGTGGAAGCAAACCACCTGTGTTTTGTTACTCAGGCCTGGTCTGTGTGCTGCAGGTGGGAACAAAAAGACACAGAAATGCAGTGAAAAGTAAAACACCCTTGAACTTCACATAACTTCCAGGGTATATTGATGGACAGCAAACTGCCATTAAGAGGTACCAGTGTCCACTGCGTCACTCAGGGCTTTTTGACTACTCCAACATATTTGGCATGTTGCAAAGTCCCAATCAAACACTCTTGCCTGTGAGATCAGCGCTAGAAGTTCTTAGATCATGGAGGCTAAGTACTTGCTCAGTATGTTTTCTTACAGTTAGCTTTATTCTTAAACATTCATGCTGCTGTTTCCTGTCTGGTGGAAAAGACAGGGTTAGCACTGATACAGTGGACTCTCAGAGCGTAGTAGGACATAAACCATGCTAGAGAAATGAATCTTGGCTTTGCAGCTGTGTTTGTTTTCCTGAGAAAAATGAAGTTAATATTATTAGAAAAGGCTTGAAGTCTTAACCTTGTCTTAAATACACTGTGTGCTTGTTTTCTCCTGAAACCTCTTCCCTGCCTCTGCAGTGAAACGAGAAGGAGAATTTGTTGGATGAAATAATTTATGAAAGGAACTGAAGATAACTGCATGTTTTTAATTTTGCATTTCACATGTGTTTTGAAAATATGGCATGGACTGAGCAGCTGTACCCTGTGTCTGGATGATCCAAGGAAGTTAGCTCCTTACAGCTGCCTACTCTAAAATGAAGCTTCCCAGGCACTTGGCTGTGCAAAGACAACAAGGCTGCTTGTACGTGGATATCTGTCTGTGTGCCTTCTCTTGATAAACTTTAGGGCCAAAAGTTACAGAGCTGATGAACTAAGTTCTCTTGCAAGTAAGTTCTCTTCCCTAGCAAGCAGTCTGGCTTGTTGCAAAAAACTTTGCTGCCAATTTAATTTTGGTACCCAGATGTTTGGGCAAGTCTTAATGAGTACCTACAAAAAGCAGTTACTTAACTCCTTGGAAAATTGCCTTATAAGGCATTACAGTTTATATTATTCAAAAGGATGAGAAAAATCCTGCAATGTGCCTAGGTTCTCACGTGTCAGGAAGAATGAACACTACTGTATGACCCTCCAAGGCACATCATGAAGAACTTTCGAGAGTTGCTGTTCCCAAATTTTAGGAGAGCAAAGAGGCTTTTTCTGCCCCCATAACTCTGTAATGGAAGTTGCTGGGAAGAGATGAGATGTTATGAATTGTAATCTAAATGTGCTTTTCACAAAAAAAGCAGACAGCTGTAGATACTTCACTGAACATTCCTTTATATTTTGCAAGGAAAGAGATTCAAAAAGGGAAACTTCAAGCTTTCTTTTGGTTCTGTGAAAGACAAGGACCCTTGTAATACAATCTCCGTTGAATCTTTTGGGTTTGGTTACTAGATTTGAGCTTTTCTGCTCTTATTTTTCTTTCATGTATACAGAATTAAGTGCTTTTTTGCACTTTGAAAGTGAAGCAAAACAAGCTACAGCTTTTCAGGAATGCTAACAAAGCTCCATGTTTCTTTTCTGATTTTTTCCTATCTTGTTTACTTTGCTCTCTGTTGATTCTCTCCTTGTTTTCCTCAAGGTCTCAGCATACATCTGTTTCTAAGAGCTTCCCCTCCTGAGTTTAGTCATGACTCTGAATGTTGAGCTTTGTATTAAATCTCTCTCTGATTCTTTGTCTACCTGAAGCAGAACCACAATTTCTTCATGCTTCCTGGCCCAGATGTGAATCCTTCATGCTGATAGACATTTGCTTTTGAGGGAAAAGACTGCCTCTCACCTTGCTGCAGTGTATATCAAGTCCTGTATCACAACCTAGATTGGTAAAACCTGCTATGTTCCCTATATTTAGAAAAACCACTTTCTTTATCAGTGAAAAAAAGGTGGCTTAGCTTGGAAACTTTTACAGACTTTAATGTATGCTGCAGTTTGCTCCATCGTCCTCTTTATCTTTTATGCTTTCACAGACTTATTTAATAAGATTTTGAGGTCAAACTAGTAGTGTGCAATTGCTTCAGAACAGTTTTTTTCTAATATATTGCTGCTGCACTACTTTACTTTAGGCACATCCTCTCTCCTCCCTCCTCTCCCCACCTTTCCCAGCAGTTCTATCATCAATTTCTGATGCCAAAACTTGCTGTTTATGTGCTGAACATTTGAGAAAATAATTTATAAGGGTGGCTGTTTCCTGGGCCTCTGCCTCTTCTCCCTGTCTCTCAACTTGAGCATATGCTCAAGCACAACCTTTTGTGTACTTATTAATTCTGTCTTGTAATTTCACATTCAGCACTTTGTTAACATCATTCCAGTTTGCATTTGCCTCTGTGTTCTATTTAATCCTTTGTATTGCAAATAGAGATTATAAAATATTTTAGTATCAAGGTTTTAGTCTTTTTATGTACAGCTGCTATTATACCCCCAGGATCAGGGATTCAGACCTCTCTGACCTAGTCTGACAGGGTGACTGTGGTATTGTGTTGAATTTCATTCTATTAGGTTTCTAATCCACGTGATTAAGTTGTCTACCTGCAAAGCCGTGATAACATGCAAGTAGCCCCTTTCTAGTTCAGTTATCTAGAAATTCAGCATGCTTCATCAGCTTGTTACCTGTGCCTTTACTTCAGATGTGCATAATTTGCCTTTAACAAATGGTGCAGATCAGCTTCTGTTGACAATTTAATCTAAAGCATGGTGACACTTCACAGTGGGCAGCTAAATAGTTAAATTAGGCTTTATTTCAGCAAATTCTGACTTTTGTTTGGCAAATAAAGATTTATAAGAGTTATACATGCATTGAGTTTATTGTAATAGGATAGATATTACCCCATAGCTCTGATGTCAATTCCCTGAGCAGCTGCACAAGACAGCTTACCTGACCTTGTTCTTCTTTCTGCCTTGCATCTGAAGTTCACTGTGAAATAGTGCATGTTCTGTTATTAACTGGCTGTCTTTCCATAGGGCTCAAGCTGTATTTGGGGGTGTTGCCCCAAACCTAAACTGCTGCAGCAGCTTGAACTACTGTAGATGTTATACTGAAGAACAGTGGAACAAGTCACTGTGCTGGGGACAAATCAACTCCTACTGTTCTGTTTGATGCCAGGCTCTGAGGTGGCAGCTGCCTCCATGACAACTGGTGGTTGTGAAAGCAGTGAGGAAGGAAGATAACCTATGCATCTATCAGGAGGAGTCTTGAGCCTCCAGACTACTTTTGGACTACTCCAGAACTGACTACTGGGAACTGAATTTCTTCTGGCATGGTCAGACCATGTATCTTCCTTCTTATGTCTAGGGAGAACAGTATCCAGGCAGGACACCCACAGGTGAAGCAGGCAGACTCAGGAGGTAGTAGATCCCTGGAGTAGTGAGCGTTGTGGGCCCTCAGTAGAAGATCAAAGCCAATCTTAGGATGAGAATATGAGTGCTCAGAAGCTTGATGTTGAGCCTGTTCCTGATGCCATGGCAACAGGACAATAAATTCCCCTGCAACCCCCACCTCTCCTGTTGTAAAATGGATTAATGATATAGGTCTCTTAAATCTCCCTTTAAGATGTAATGATGAAGGGTGGTTTATCAGAGTCTGAGTCACATGACTATAAATGTATGGCTTTATTGGATGCAAAGGATTCTTACAGCAGAACATTCAGAGATGGGCTGAGGATCAGCATTCCCATAGGGCCCTGAGTCCTTGCAGGGGCACGCGCCAATGAAACTCTAATCTTCCTTAAAAAATGGGTAGGAAAGGAGTTAGGTATGAGTATGAGTGTGCATGTGAAATACTAACATTTTCTAAGCAAGTTAGGTTGAGAGTGACAAATTCAGATAATTGACTGAGACAGAGAGGAGTGCCTAAATAAATACCCTTGGTAGAAAACATGATTATATGTTACTGGAGAGCTCAGCTTCTGATGTCTCATGAACCCCTTCAGTGTATTGTTTCTTTTGTCACTTTACTTAAGGGTTTCACAATTTTTCCTTAATAAAGCCTTCTAATTCCTGATTCTCATTTCCACCCACTGGCTTCTCACTTGTCTCTTCCCAATGTCTTTTTATCTGCCCTTCTACAAGTCCCAGGGTGGGGGGGAGGTTGTTGATTTTTGTTGTGGTGGTTATTTGGGGTTTTTTCGAATCAGTGGCATTTTAAATGCCTCTAATAGCAAGAGTGTCCACAGATTCAGCAAGCAGCTGCAGTGACTGATTTTACATAAATTCAGGGTGGAAGAAGAGAGTTTGAACATGAATTGCAGGGAGGACAGAGGGTTGTACTGAAGCTACAGTGAGTGAGAAGAGCTGGATTCTTCTTCAGGGCAGATGCCTCTGTTAGAAAAAGTAGCTGGAGGTGGCAACACTGATCAACAGCCACACAAGGAGCTTTATAGGAGATAGAACATGAGAACAGGATGTGGGTGGGAGCCCAGAAGTCAGGGGATCATGAAGGACTTTTTGATGGCCATTTAGAGGGAGGGGTAAGTGGAGAAATTAAACATGAAGCATTCAAAATTGAAGCTGCTAAACATTTCGACTTTTCTGCCAAGGCAAGTGTTAGTTCAGGTGAGATGAACCTGCAAAGTCAAGCTTCACTTTGTCCATCCTCAGCATTTTTCAACAGGATTTTCCTTGTTCTTTTTTTGGCTTGAACGTTTAATTTGTCTAAGGTCTTTCTCACTGGAAGTAAAGATATGTTAAAATCTGATCTCTGTTTTCTTGAACTCTGGAGCAGCTGAAAGAGTAGCAGGGAGTACAGCCTGCCCTCTTATATCTGGCCTAAGCTAGTATCTCTCCCAGTTACATTCTGCTTATTGTTTTGTTTTCCAGCCTCCTCTTTCTGGCTGCTTCTGAGACACAAACACAGCTGACAGTAGTCAGGACAGTGAGAAAAAGTTAGGAGGCCATTTCAGACATAGCTTCTGCTCCTTCCTTAAGTCATTTTTTTGCAGCCAGACTATGTGACGTGAGTGGCTGAGGGAAAAGACTGGCTTTATATAATTGCAATTAACCTTCATCCTTTCTGCTACTGAGCAACTGTAGGGCTGCTTCCCATGTGGCTTGCACTGTTCCCATCTTTTCTCAGCATATGCCAAGTTTTGTACTACAGTTCATCCCCATGTTTTCTGGCCCAGAGTGAGCACACTGAAATAAAGCACTTGCTGCTGAGCAGGATGACACCGCCTTCTGTAGCGGCGTGTTTTCTAGTTCTTACTTATTGTTAATAATCATTTTTTCTATAATGGTTCTTCCCAAGTTCCCCCTGTACTTCTCCCCATTTAGTACAATCTCCTGCCTGGGAAATTCCCTTTGTTCCCCTCTGTTACTATATGTTGTCAATCATCTGTTAGTCTCCCCCCAGTGCCTGCCCCCCTCCGGGAAGCCTCCCCCCTCATTCCAGAGGCTTTGGAGAGGCTCGGTCCTGGATTGGAGCAGGCTGGGAGTCCCCCACCCCTTGTTTCCTATTTGCTGTCTATGTGCCCTCCCCGTTCCCCTGATTGGTTTTCCCTCTTGTATCCACCCCCTTCCCCTGGTCCCTTATAAGCAATGACCCCACCTCCTACTCTCTCTCTCTCCTGGGACACCTGAGTGCCTGCACCATGGGGTGCATGTGACAATAAACTCCATCTTGCCACGAGGCCTCCTCCTTCTTACCTTCGTCGAGCCTCACCAACAGCTCTCGTGTGGCTTCTGAACTACCAAGGAGGTAGTGGCCGGTCTGCTAGCCACTGCCCAACCAGACTCGAAACAATTCCCGGCCAGGGCAGCCGGAATTCGCTGGAACACCATCTCCAGCAGGCACAGGGAATTATTTCAACCTTCCATTACACCTGAGTGTAAAAAGTCTAGAAGAGGCTTCTCCCATTCTTTCTCTCTGACATCATATCATGGACATGAGCTGTATGACCCTGAAGAAGGGTCTAGTTGCTAGTTGCTCTTCCCGTGAAGCCTTTCAGAGCAATTTGTCCACCTCTAAAATGCTGACAATCACATCACATGACACATCACAGCACATTTTTGTGCTCTGGTCAGTTAGTTTAGCTGCTGTAGGTCATTGAACAAATCCATTGAACAGACGGATTCCTGAGGTGCGAAAACCATCAGGGGACTGTCCAGCACTGCCCAGGTGCACTGGCATTACAACCTTTAAATGAATTACAGCCAACCCTTACTCCAAGTCTCCAGAGACATGAAGTATAATCATCCTGCGAGGGTCACATCCCTGCCAGCCAGACTCATTGCTGCACATACCTGTGATTTTCACAGAGCACAGCATGGCAGAACTGTGAGAGAGGAACTGCAACAGCCAAAATACACTAGAATGCTTACAGTCAGAATGTGATAAAGGTTTCAGCCATGGCTTGCTCTGCTCTTCTCCAAATTATTGCAGGCCTTGGCAGCTGCCTTTAGGCCAGCACTTTCTGTGCTACCGAATATTAAGAAAATGCGGTGTTAAAATGTCTTTTCTTAATGGAAAGAAGTGTCTTTGTATATATGCACTTCCTAGAGATTGAAATAGTTTTGCCTAGCCTGTGAGCTTTTTCTGAAATGTCTTGGTTCTTGGCTTGTACTTACACGATAAGGAGCATGAGCCAGACTCTGCCTGACACTTAAATTTCCTCTAACTATTGTAAAGGCTGGGTAATGATCCTCACTGCATTCCCTGTAATTTGCACAGCACATCAGAAAGTTGCTATTTAAAGCAAGCTGTGCCAAAAAAAATTTACAATTTTGACAGTGCTGTATATAAAACAAGATACATCTCTGTCATAACTTCAGCTGTTTCACCAGGCTGAAAAGATATTCTTCTGCCTTTTTCCTTTGAACTTGTTTGTGCACTGACCGATGTAGGTGAGAAGTTCTTGTTGGCTGTGGAAAACCATGGATTTGAAATACTACCAGAGGGATAAAGGAGCAGTCTCTGTGCTCTCTCCTTTTAAACACACTTAGCAAGATAAATGGGAGGGAAACTGTCACACCGTTGAAAAGACAGGGGGCAGTCCTACAGCCTAAAACCAGAGGAAGGCAGCCTCCTTCTTTGGCCACCACTGGCTTTCTAAATCCATGAACACATACCAGTTCACTAATAGTAAATAAAAATAAACATACATGAAGAACAGTTAATATATTCAGCCTCCAGAATCATCTTATTATGTGATGCTCCTTGCTGACCTTGGGGAAGGAAGGTGAGGAGGAACAGCTTTGCAGTCCTGCAGCCCCTCCGGGCTATTGCCCAAGGTCAGGGCGCTTCCCATCAGTACCCCATCGAGGGATATACGCCACAGTGACACCAAACCATCTCTCTGACTGACTGGCAGAGGCAAGCCCCACTCGACACTTGTACAATAAATCCATTTTAGTTATAGTTTTATTTTATGTTACTGTTGGTACATGCCGCATTATTTTGAGTCCCTCATCTTTTTTGTGTCTTGGACTACAACAACCTTTTAATCTTTTTTTTAACTCAGTATAGATAAGCAGTGAAGATGTTATAATTATGGTGGTGCCAGCTCTTCAGACTTTATCACAGCTTTCCTAAGATCATTTCCCTGGAGCTCCAGCTCTTGGTCATATTTAAATACATAACAATCTCAGATAATTTATAATTTAATGACTTTGCTTTCAGAACTACAGAAGGGAGAAAGCAAAACTGTGTGACCCTAAATATTCCTACATCAGAAATCAGTATTTATTTGTTCTATGTTTTCGTGATGCTTTAATCAACCTTAGTGATGGGAAAGGGAGGAGGAGAGCTGATTTAATCTTTCAGTACATTTGAGTTTGGTAATTTTGCAAACCTGCTGTTCTGAACCTTCATTATGTAGGCATTCCATACATCTGAAAGATGGTGTCATGAGTTGAATTGCAGAGCAAAGCATTGGGTTGCTTCCAAAATTACGTACCAAATATTGCTAGGCAGGATTGTAAACTTTCAACATCAAGGTGGCAAATAGTCAAAATCCAAAAGGTACTTAATCCTAGGTAGTTATGTTAGATGAGAGAAGTATTGTGTCTCAGCACTACACTGCTCTTTCAGGTTCAGAGATACCACTTTTTTAGTCACAGATTTGTTATAAGTACATAATACTACTCTCATTATGTCTCTCCCTCTCAGGTATAGAGATATTTTCTAAACCTGTTTGAATAATCAGTATTTTTAACCTTTCCTCACAGGAGTGTTTGCATTTGGACTTTTTGCCACCGACATCTTTGTAAATGCTGGCCAGGTTGTGACTGGGAACTTGGCTCCCTACTTCCTGACTGTGTGCAAACCCAACTACACTGGAAACGACTGTCGGGCCCACCACCAGTTCATAAACAATGGCAACATCTGCACTGGGGATGTGGAGGTGATTGAAAAGGCCAGGAGATCCTTTCCATCCAAACATGCTGCTTTGAGCATCTACTCAGCTTTATATGCCACGGTGGGTGCCAGTGATGACTGCTGACTTGCATGAGAGGTTTCTGTATGTGCATCTAGACGGGGCATTTTTCTTACAGTGGATTTTTGGAGAAAAAGAGGGTTGTTTTGGGGGCAGCTTTTTTCTTTATCAGTAGGGGAAGATCCCCTTCTCTCTCCGTTTTACCAGTCCTGGTATAAGCAAATTAAATGCTCATAGCTTTTGAGGCACTGCATGTGGAGGCATGAGGTCCTAAACTTGTCTTTGCTGCTGATTTTCTCATTCAGTTTTCTCTTTTCCCTACCCCTGTCTCGTGAGCATTAAAATGAAGCTGATCCTTAAACAGCTTCTGGATTGCTACGTTTGTTCACATTTAAAATTTAAATTGTGCCCTTTCAGTGGGGGTCTGAACTTAGGCTGAATTTTGCTTCCCTTGTTTAGGACCTGAATTCACATTGCAAAGAGGGTTCTAATAAAAGTGCCAGAATTTTGTTGTTGCCACAAAGAAATGTACCCCATCTGACACAGGAAGGAAATTATAGTCTGATGAAACAGATCAGCTGCTCCTTTGTGTTCTCTGGCTAAAGTTTCTGTGATTCTTGAAAATTGATCCAGCAGTCTTACTAACAAACCAGAAAACTTTTGGTGGTTTTGCCGTAAAGATCTAAGGACTTAACCTGGTTCTGATCTCAAAATGCATTAACCTAGGTCTTTTCTCTCCCTGTAGCTTGACTCAAAGTAGTGTCAGAGTCTGTCTGTTGGTCATCAGTATGCAAAAAAAGCCTTTTAAGTTATTAAACACAGGGTATTTACTGAGTATTTTGCCCTGTGCTCTTGGTAGCAGATGAATGAAATAACATTATTACTTCTAAAATGAAGAGTCCACCCCCTGCTGTTTCAATATTCGTCTGTTGGCACTGAATGTTGGGTGAATAATGATGGAGAAATAAACTGTAACTTCTTTGCTCAGGATTTTTCAGGAACTGTTTGGAAAGTCTGTAATATTTTGTGCACATTACTTCTGAACAAGGTGCAACCATGTGTGAAATGCAGCTCACAATATACTCAACATGGTTGTAAGAAGCTGTTTGCACCATGATAAACTCTTAGGTGGAAGTTCCAGGGTCAAGCTGAGTCCTGGTTCTTTCCTAAACTAATTACATCCTTTCATGGACTTTCCCTGCCCACCTTCCCTTGTTTCCTAGGGAGGCAGATTTTCTACAACAGGCTGACTTCTACAGCTGAAGGGTAATACTGTTTCTCCTTCCTTAGCCTAAGCCCCAGGTAGTCCAGTATTTCTGAGCTCTGGTTTTCCAGGAGTATCTGCTATGGGCTTGCATTTCTTACATAAGATGATGTCAGATGGAGCCAGGACATGGAACCCTTTCTGAGCCACAAGGAAAGGGTTGTGGCTCTTGAAGCATTTCGGCCCACAGTCCAATTTCAGCCCAGTTCTCTGCCTGAAGTCACCTTCTAGAACTATTTTCACTCGTCTTTTCTTTGTCTGTCAGCTGGGAATAACATGAGCATTACACAAGAAATGCGTTGTTCATATCCAGCTTTGCTTAATAACTGTGCTGTGCACAATTTTTTGAGAAGTCTCTTCCTGATTCTAATATGCATAATGTGGCCTCCTGAACATATAATGCAAGTTATTTGCTTAGTAATAGTGTTTTGCATTAAGAATTGAGCTGAAGAATTGAGCCGAAGAATTGAGCCATGGAGCAAGAAAAATAGAACAGGTACAACATGAGGAGGCTGGAGAATGGAATCAGCACAGACATGGTTCTTGTTTTATAAATGTCTTATGATATATGGGAGTCTCCTCCTTTGACTGAACCTCAAGTGTCTTGTGCAGGTGTCTCTGTACTCACTAATTTCTCTACTACTGAAAACACTTCCACTCTGACTGGTTTGACTTTGTGGTTTTTTGGTGTTTTTTTATAATCTGGGGTTTGTATTTAATCAACTAGATTTCTCTTTGTCACCTTCTAAAGAAGCTGGGGAGAACCCAAAGCATCACTTCTGTGATCTCTGCAGGTGGAAATGAATCTTGTATGCCTAAAGTAGGGGAAAGAGAAAAGGGCTGGCAGACCTGGCTTCCATACTTGTAAAAAAATGTCATCTAAAGAAGTTTTATCAGTCTCTCAGAATGATCACTGGAAGAGATCGCAGTCACTGTACCTAGTTCAAGGTGCTGTGCACTCACATGAATTTAAGTTCCTTTTCCAAGGAAACAGAAATGGTTAGAAAAAGAGATCACCATTCCTGGTTCCAACGTGAATGCAGCTGAAGGGATATCAATCCTGGTTTCAGCGTTGATCCACCTCCATTGGCCCAGCCCATGAGATAGCCAGGGTCCTGGAGGCACTGCCTGGTTTGGGAGGTTTTTAATGGGCAAGTTTCCTCACCCCAAAGGCGGGTTTTTCACTTTCGCTGTAAATTAATTATCATGTGCATTCCATTCTTCCAGTCTTTCTGGAAATGGGTGGAGGGCTTCAGGGGTCTTGGGTTGTTTTAATCCCACCTTGTAGTCCATGCCCATTTCCTGTGCTGTGTTGTTGTTTGTCACAGAAAAATGCTCTATCTCTGGCTCCCCTTCTCCAGCCAAAACATGATATTTCTCATGGCCATGTTAATAACAACAATCCTTGGTTATTACCAACAATTCTTTTCTGTTATTAGCAACAGTCCTTGGTTGGCTCCATGGCCATCCATTTATCATCCATTTATTTAGTGTTTGAGACATACACATTATCCCATTATCTTCTGGGAGTCAAGAGCTCAGAAAGCTCTCACTTTGGACCCTTGTTTAGAGGACCCCAATAGAGTGGGGTTTAGTTATGGTAATTTTCCATCATAACCACAATTTCAGTCAGTAACTTTCTTTGAAGGTTCATTTAAGAAAAATATGATAGCAAGCATTTCTCAGCTCATAGTGCAGCCAGGGAAAGGGGAGAGATGCACCACTACAATCCACCCCATAACTAAAGTCAGTTTCTGTGGGTCTCTGCACCTGGACATGAATTCTCCAAGATCTGGAAATGCTGAATAGCAGAGGACACTACAGCAAATACCTGCTACAGCCCTGATCAATTCAAGGCCTTGGCACCATGAACAGCTGCACTGAGCATTGTTGTCAAAGGCTCTGCTTCTCTTTTACTGTAGGAATCTCTATGGTAAAAGAAAAGATTATCCATAAAACTTCTAGGACACAGACTTTTGCAATGTTGGTATGAAATTTTGAATTTTGTAAGGAAAATAAACTGTCACAAATCTCCTGACTTTCTGCTGAAGGGACAAGACAGATTTTTCCACTCTGCCTTTCTCATTATAGATATAAAGTGTTCTAAATATATGCATATATTTGTATATATATGTATATTTCTGTTTTAAACTTGTAGACAAAAAGCCTCCTTGGCTGATTTTGTCTCTCTGAAAAAGGAAGAGGAATCACATGGGACAGATATGCATGCTATCACACTGCATATTGCCAAATAACATTGTTTGAGTGTACTGATAAGATCACAGCAAAAAAGCTGAACAAACAAATTATATAGTTAAATCATGTGTAGTTTATTTTTTAATATGTTCTAGATGTGTTTTTATATTCATATCTTTCCTGCTCTCTGGTTTTGACATTGAGAGTTTTGTAAATAAATTTACTCTATGGATAGCATTGTGGGAAATTTTCAAGAACACTTGCTGTATGTAGGAAACCAAATGTAAGTGGCTTTGACTGAGATTTTGGTCTCTTGCACAAAGCTCTGAAACCATGCTCTAAATTCTGTGGGAATCCTTAAAAAGTATCTTGGCTTTGGGGCCTGGAAAATAAAGATCAAGCTGCAATGATTGGAAAGTCTGATGAGAATGAAGAAGCTCTGCCAGTTATTTCTGAACATAGTATGTGACTTAGGGATGAACTGGAGCTCACCTTCTTAAATGAGTTTGTCTCATTTAAAACCCTCCTCACCAGGGTTAAACAGATTTCCCTTAGGAATCTGTTTGCATCGTTGATTACCATCCTTGCTAAAAATGTTCCTTTTACTACAAGTTTACATTCTTGCCAAGACGTGTGAATCTCCAGTTACAGATACTTACCATCTGTGACAAATGTGGGTAACCCAAAGATTCAGTTTCATCTCATACTTGTAAGGAAACAAACGTGTGGGTTGTTCCCTGCAATTGGCGTATACAGCTGTCACTGCAGGACTAAATTCTTACTTTAAAGAGATGATGGGTTTTCCTTTGGATGCTTGTCTTGGTTTGAAAGACAGGTATCTGCTAAGGAGGGGCAGGGCCTCCCTAGGAAATGGAGAATTCAAGTCCCCTCCCTCCAAATTATTATAATTTAGAGAATTAAAGGGGCTTTCAGTCAAAGGTATGGGGATAGGAATAACAGATCTTACTAGTATGTATAACAAGGCAAACAAACAACAACAACTAGAGCATTAATAGTGAAGAGAACCAGGGACCTTGAGGGGCTTTGCTTCACAAAGCCCGGGACAGTCTGATCTCTTGGGACTCCGAGAGCACCAAGCTGGAACGGTGGAAAATCCCGGGCTGGTGGATGAGATCAGAAACTCCGCCGATGGTCGCTGGAATGGCAGGGACGGAATGGCAGGGATGTCCCGGCAGGGAAGGAACGGCAGTGCAGGGCCACAGTGTAGCCAAAAAGCCTCCAAGCAGCGCTGAGAAAGCAGCAGCGGTGGGACAGGGCCGGCCCAGCTCCAGCAGGGCAGCAGGAGGAAAGCTCGGAACGAGCAGAATGATGCTGGATTTCCCAGGACCGGACTTGGTGGTGACAGTGAATTCCTCCTCTGCAGCCAACAGCAGCCTGGCTGTCCTCTCTCCGATGCCGAGAGCAAGAGAAAACAAGCTGCCTTCAGCCCAAAAGAAGTGTAGCCAGGTGCTACAATTCCTATCCTTTGGCACTTTTTGTTCTGCTTGAGTTATCTATAAGTACCCGGCAGTTAGTTTCCTGGCAACTTACAGGGAAAAATTCTATAGGTAAAAAAAAAGAAACTAATCTAACCCCCAACAATGCTGCAAACAGCAGTAGTGCTTTGGTGGGGAACAGGAAAGCAATCTGGCTTCCTATTGCTCACCTGAATTAAGTAGAAGATGTGCATAGGATGAAAGTATGAGTGGTAATTATTCACGCAGTGACAGTGATTTTATTTTTTTCCTGTTGTTTCCAAATAACCTTAACGTCAGTTTTGGTGATAGGTGCAGCTTAACCTGCCAGCCAAGACTGGGGCAAGGTTGCTGCCTAATGCTCACTGTTAGCTGTCATAAGGCATCTGCTGCAGTCAGGTTCAGGTGTGAAAAACAAAGCAAGCAGGAACATCTAAAATTATCAAAGTTTTGGAAATCATGTGGGCTTACATACTTGTTGTCTGAAAAGGATTTTAATGAATTGCTTTGCCATCGGGCTCGGTTTGCTTCATCTTTGTTATTTTATGGCTCTGGCACTAATGACTGAGAACTGTGACCCCCACATTTTTGCTCTGTGTCAGAATGTATTAAAAAAATTCCGGACAATCTTCCAGAAACATGTAGGGTTCCTTAAAAAATATTTGGAGAACAGTAAAACTTCATACTGCGGAATTACATTCTCAAAATCAGCTTTGTTTTGAAAGAAACCTCTCTCATACTCTGTGTTTCCTTTCATCTTGAAGGGGAAGTGGCTGGAATGGTTTCTCTCAGTATTCTCTGTTCATTAAACTTAATACCTAGGAAACTGGAGCAGTTAGCTCATACAGATTGTAAGCACTCCATCTTCTGCACATCACAGTTTCTGCAGGAGTGTAAGCATGAATTCCTGAGTCCCTTTGCAAACATTTAGTCATGTGCATCCAGAGTGCATTTGCCACCGTACGAGCCAGTACTTGCACAGAATCAGTAAAGTTGACCCTGTGCATAACTGCTCAGAAAAGGTCCAGTACGTAAAGGCAAGAAGATATTTCACATCATTTAACAGTATTGGGTTTGTACTCCTAAAAGTGTTCTCTGAATTACCTGAAATATCTTCCTCCATTTCCCAATGCCTTTTTTTTTTTTAATGAATCAGGGGGGTTGTCACATCCTTGCTGATTTAGGATTTGTCCTGGTGGGAAAGATGCATTTCTGGTGGAATCCCTTTTTATTTTTGGTTTCCCTTTCTTACAGATGTACATCACAAGCACAATTAAAACAAAGAGTAGCAGGCTAGCTAAACCTGTGCTGTGTCTGGGAACCCTGTGTGCTGCCTTCCTCACTGGGCTAAATCGAGTGTCTGAGTATCGAAACCACTGTTCGGACGTGATCGCAGGCTTCATCCTGGGGAGTGCTGTTGCCTTGTTTCTGGTAAGTCCATCAGTCCTTCTGCGTTCCTTCTAAAAATACCACAGCTTAAAAAAAAGAAAAAAAACCTAACTAAAAAAATTGTAATCACTTGTAGCCAGCAAGATCTAACTCTAGCCCCATCTAATTAAAAGTATTATCAAAGAAAACCCTAATATGACGTCAAATTCATTGATTGATTAATTGGTAAGTCTAATTTGGTAGCATTTGTACATCTTATGTATTTCAATTATTTGAATTGCTTTACATGTTCTTACTTGATCTGTGTTGGAAAATGCTGCAAAAAGTTGTGTAGATTTCAATATCAAAAGGAGGGTTCTAGAGACTCCTCCGTGTGCCTTGTGTCTGACAAAAATGTGAGGTATAGGGTGTTTTCTGGGGCTCTGAGCTGTGATCCTGGTTCTCCATTTTGTTTCAGACCATAAAAGAAGTGCAATACAAGGGAAGGTCAGGATAAATTCCCTTGGAGATAAAACTACCTCCCTTTGCAGCTTTAAGAGTCAAGCTGAAATTGTTCACCCCTCACAGGATAACCAAACATACTAAAATACTAAAATATATCAAAGGCCTTCCCACAGAATCTAGGAAAATCATCTCACCAGACTCTGAGTGTAACTGGCTCTCCTGTGGGCTGTGTGGTTTAGATGTCTTGTTTGGTGGGACATCTCTTGCTGAGGATTTGCTCACACAGCAAGCAGTCCAGGTCATTCTCACTATTACCAGGAAATAGTGAGAATAGTGCCTGGTTCCATTTAATCAAAATATGCTTCAAAACTATCCACTGCATAGCAACAGACACTTTATCCCTGTAATCACGAAGGATTAAGTTTCAAAGAACCCTTAAATCTTGATTGTCCTGTCACTGATTTTTTTTTCTATTCTGCACTTTAAAAAGCAACAACAAGCAACCTTCAAGCATCATTTATTCCTGCATTCATTTCTGATAAAAAGATGGCTTCAGCCTCTGACCTGAATCTCCTTGACTTTAATGTGAATAATGTGTCTGGTTCCCACTGGGAAGGGCAGTTTAAATCTCACCAATGCAATTTAAGAAGCAGTTGCCCCATCTATCAGGCCAGGACAGTGTCTGTGCTCCTAGTACCTATTGGTGGCACTGACAGCCTGTCCCCGGCTGTGTTTTGACCTTGCAGACCTTCTGCCACCCTCCAAGTGTCACAAGCTGAATTCCAGCGTGGTGGAAGGGGTCTCCCCAGAAGAGAGAGGTGCTGTCAGATCCCTGTGGCAAATCCTGCTGGCACAAGACCCACCCAGGCTGCAGCCTGCTTCTTGCTCGGGTCTATGGCAGTGAAGGGAAACAGCCAGCTCCTTGCAGGAATCAGTCCACCAGCAAACATGTCAGCTCCTGTCTACCTTTTTTTTCCATGTCCTCAAGCTACCCACTGCCATGCATTGTTGCACTTAATAGCATCACCATCACCATGTGGGTGCTGTGAGTCTAGTCATGCAATAAGAGAGGGATCTGTGGGATAAACACCACAGCTGTGGTGCTGGAAGCATGCAGGAATGATGCTAAATGGTGTCATCAAGATGTGAGGGAGATTCAGCCATCCACAGAGCTGTGTTCACTGTTTGGAAGTGATAAAGTCAGAGTCTGAAGGGAGTATTTGGCCAGTAAAGGGCATCATTCAGGTATTCTGTGGTTCTGGGATGATAAGGCATACATGGGGGTCTCTGCTGCGTCCAGTGTGAAATGTAAAAAGTCTCAGAATGGTTCATCACCAACCCAGTCCATTATGCCCAGACACATCAGTAAATACAACTGCAGCCTAGGGCCGAGACAGATGGTGCCTTGAACCCAAACCCAGGTTAAATTCTTTCACTTGTGCCCCACATGGCAATTCCCCCTCCAGGTTTTTCTTGGGGACGGAACACACTGACCTCACTCTGCTTTTTTTCTGCATTACACAGGGGATATGTGTTGTCCATAACTTTAAGGGCAGTCATGCAGCTCCTTCTAAACCGAAGCCTGAAGACCCACGAGGAATGCCACTAATGGCTTTTCCCAGGGTGGAAAGTCCTCTGGAGACACTGAGTGCACAGGTACTCTAAATCTCTTACCCAGACCATCACCAAGCATATTTTCTGTTGCATCAGAAGTAAAAAGTAGTTTTGTACCTGACTGCACCTACCTCATTTCAAGCCCATTGAACAGAGTGAATCTACATCATGGCAGAGTTTGTTTTAAGGCATTTATCCCTGAAACTACAAAATACTGTAGATCTTCAGCCCCCATACATGTCTACAGCTAAAGAAGTAGGATTTCAGATGCCTCACAAACTTTTGCTTAGAAGAACAGAAAACTGAGAGAAAAGTAAAAATAATTCTGCCTAATTCCATTCCAGAAAACTTCAGGGATGTATGAAGGATTTGTTCTTTTCTGAGGATAAACTAGTCTGTCCTCAAAAATATTACAGAGATTAGGTTTTTTAATCTTATTACTGTTTAGTATCTTCTATAATAAGAAGAAATAATATACCTTTCTATCTCTAAGTCTTCAGAAGAGAAATTATTAGCATTCTTTCGAGCCTGCAAAAAATAGCAAGTGGGAACATCAGTATTGATAGTGTTTCTGTTAAAAACCCCTAACTTTGCTAACTTTAAATGGCTTGTGTTGGCATAACTGCATCATACCCAGTCCTTTCAAAACAGACAGGTAAATGCAACCTGCCAAGAAATTCTGGGAACAATGAGAAACTGTAGTTTATGAGTTATCTGAAATACACTGGTATAATTTATTTGGTCTTTAAATTGTACTTCCTTTATAAGATAGCCTGTAACACGTGATTTGTGGCAAAATCAATAGTGACTTTCGTTAAACCCTTTGTGAAATAAAATGAAAAGAGGAATTTTTTTAAAATGGGAAAAATATTGTCTCTAATGTCCAGAAATACTTTGCCTAATTGGAGAGTCAATTTTGATTAGGCAAAGATTTTCTGAAGACTTTCCACTAAATCTGCAGAACTCTGTGCATTAGATGTTCCCTCTATGGGTTTATAGTCCAGAAATTAAGTCCTATTTATATATCCCCATTGTGTTGTGTAGCCAGAAAGGCTAAGCAAGTGAAAATATTCATGAGCTATGAGAAAAATTCTGTCCAGTCAGCTGCTTATAGCTACTGGAGTGTGAAGTGCAGGTAGGGACTGGACCTCACCTGTTGATGTCCACCAGAAATCAACAAGATAATTTTCTTAAATTACAATTATTGACCATACATCTGCAATGCAGGTTTTATAAGCGAAGTTTTTTCCCACTGCTTTTGCTCACTAGTGGGATATGATGTCAGTGCCAGACTATTGTATACAAACATTCACGTGTTTGCCTTTTCCTCTTTGCAGAATCACTCTGTCTCTATGACTGAAGTAACCTGAGATGGGAGATCGGCAGCTGAAGCTATTTTTTACTACCCTCCAGTAAAATACTCCAAGACACACAGTTACTAAATGTCTAACTGTGATGACCAGTATTATGTTATGTCTAGTTAGAGGCTAATGTTTTGTACTTTTTTTGTATGAGGAAGTGATGTAGCTTGCCCTGATTTTTTGTCAGCTTTAATATTATTATGCCAGACTTTAAAAGCAAAATGGAAAAAGAACAAAAAAACCCTTTTCTTGTTTAAAGTGTGCACTGAGGAACTACATCTATGGAATTGTTGATGTTGTTATGTGATATTTGTACACTATTTTTTTTCTTCTCAGTTTTGAATTTATATCTTGGGACAGGGGGAAATTCACTATTACCTTTTCTTACCATAAAAAGTGCTGGGTCAGATTCTCATCTGAGTAAACTCAGCATGGATCTAAAGTAATTGCATATATTTAATTAATATTAAAATAACAGCAATCAGGAATCTATCCTGAATTATACTATCAACAAGAAACAAAAATCCATCCTTGATTCAGTGAGCTACTTAAGTGTTCCCTAAGAGTGAATGGACTTCAGTTTCCACCCAGTTTCCAGACTAGAAACATGTCCTTAAGCATCTCACTGAATCAAAGCGCGATTGTTCTGATGTGGGTGATTGTGCCAATTATTGAAGAACATCTAGAACAACATCCTTGGTCTACAGTATAGACAGACTGGACGTCAAAATTTGTAGTAGTAGCTGATAGCATGTGAGCTGAGGATATCATCTCCCTAGATCCTCATTCTTCCCCAAGGCCCAGCTAAAGCTCCCAGTGAAACCTGGCTTCAGGAATTGACTATGGGGATATACAGCCACCACTGCGGGGCTGAGGCTGCGCTTTAAGTGTTTCATCACTTCATCATAGATTTGTGGGGTAACTAGTGACACTGGTGCAAAGGAAAAGTGGCACCACTCCTTCACCAGGGTGGCATTCCTTGGCATTCAGATTGGCATAGCCAAGAAGCCAGTTTTGCCACCCAAAACGTATTTTTTTCCTGAGGGGCTTTGACAAGTCAAGAAAAAAAAAGAAAGGGAGGGAAGGAGGAAGGGAAGGAAGGGAAGGAAGGGAAGGAAGGGAAGGAAGGGAAGGAAGGGAAGGAAGGGAAGGAAGGGAAGGAAGGGAAGGAAGGGAAGGAAGGGAAGGAAGGGAAGGAAGGAAGGGAAGGAAGGAAGGAAGGAAGGAAGGAAGGAAGGAAGGAAGGAAGGAAGGAAGGAAGGAAGGAAGGAAGGAAGGAAGGAAGGAAGGAAGGAAGGAAGGAAGGAAGGAAGGAAGGAAGGAAATGAGCTAAGTCTGTAGTAGCAGTCTGCATTTTTTTTGTAAACTCTGCCATACAGAATTTATATGAAAACTGCTATTTTAACAACTTTGTCTAAGTATTATAAAGACAATTAAGTATGGGTCGGGAATAGGAAAAACAACAACAAAAAAAGCCCATTTAGAATGGTTAGAACTGGGGCAAAGGCTTCATTAAATGATTTTTCACTGTTTCTAGGATTTTTCTGCATCTCATTCTTCTAGCATGGTGATAACTTCTGTGTGTCTCCTTTAAAGAATGGAGCCTCTGTACTTTTACTGGAATGTTTACCTCACATTTCCATGTTTGTTCTTCTTGGCTTTTTTTTTTTTTTTGTATATTTTTTCCAAAACAGAAGCAAAAAAAATTACCAAAAAAGCAAACATGTGAGCCAGCCTTTCATTTGCCTATGACACAAAGAAAATCTGGAATGTCTGTGTCTGGTCTTGTGGTATTTCTTCCGTCTTCTGACTCTACTGATGTCTGCTTCTGGCTTAGGAATATAAGGATCAGACTTGGGCCATGCTTTCTGTGGCCATGAAAAGCCTTTGCTAAGTGTTCTGGGTCCCTCACTACAGCTGTAATCAAAATTCCAAAGGGAAAAATCTGTTCTGAATCATTTCGTTGTGTGCAAGACTTTGATGTCATTTCCAATTTCTGCATTTTCAGCTTGTTACAAGCGGTTAAATGTATTGCGCCTCAAACACCCATGTCTGATCCTCTTCCCTTGTACTGCAGTCCCTGCAGCCTCCTGTGCTGATGGAAGCATGAGCTCTGGTATGTCTGAGATCAGGGAAATGGCAATTTGACTCAGTTCAGACATAGCAAAACATGAGCCAGGCTGCTGTTGAGCTTCTTTCTTGCCTGTCCCAAGTCCCAGTCCAGTTTTTCACTCTGTTCTGATCACATTACCTGAGCTATCAGTTACATCCTGGGACAGACACAGAAATGGAAATGAGCACAAAGTGCAACTACAACTGAAAGTGTTTTCTTAGATAGTGAGTGTTAAAGAGGAAACTGTGAAGTGCAGAGATATCTGGTTTTGATGCAAGGACATAATTTCATGAAAAAGTTCCAATTTATTTCTCTCATATAGCCTTTGCAGCCAACAAGATGACAGAGTAAGCCATTTGTCATGCTGTGGTTTCCCATAAGCTGCAGGGGAGAGATTTGCGAACATTGAGCCTTCCATGGTGATCAGTGAAACATCTCCCAGTTCACCCCACAGTGGAACATGTAGGTGTACACTTACACTAGTCTGTAATTCTCCAGGAGTCAAAAGGAGAACAGAAAGTGGTGTTAAAATTTCTTCAGAGCTTTTGAGAAGGCAGCATTTCAGAAGTTTGCTCAGTTAAGAAACTGAGCACTATAATACACAAAAGCAGCAGTGCCTGAGTGTATCTGCACACTGGAAGAAACTAGGGAAGCAAGGGTTCAGGGCAGGGAGTAGTATAACCAGGACATTCCTGGATTATTCCCAGAAAGATCACACAGACTCTCAACTTCACTGGAAACAACTTGTTTCCATAGAAAACACTCACAAAGTACCATGCATTTCTTAGACTGTTTATTTTCTTGTTCTCCTGACTTCACTGCTTGCCTCCTCTAATTAAAGGCAGACCTGCAACATCAGTTAGATGGGAAGAAAAACTAAACACATAGCCAACATGGAAGAAAAACTAACACCCAAAGAACTTAAAAAACGGGGCCCTTAACAGACATTGCAGAATTCAACAAGATGCCTCGAAAGTGGCTGATTTTGTAGGGCTGTTGAAGACTTCACCATTACTGAGTGAACAGATTTCAGTGAACTTCTATTAGTGAAATTCACAGATCTCACCCCATCAAGAGGGCTCTGCTGCTGCCCTGCAGCACAAGCCCAGGGCACAAGCACAGGTACAGGGATGCTCCGTGGGGGGACTCACTGCTGCCAGATGATTTTCAGGTTCGGGGGCAGCTCTGCAGCCACGAGTTCATCGATCTTGTTCCCGTCCTTCACGGGGGTGCCATAGAAACCCAGCACATCCCCGGCACAGCACATCCGGTGCAGCTGGGAGTTGGGGACAGCGTGTCCCAGCTCGGCCGCCAGCCGGGCCAGCAGGCGATGCTTCAGCCTCTTCTCCTGCAGAGGAGTCTGCTGCCAGTCCTCGGGAACAGAGGGCCCGAAGACTTCCCTGACATGGGACTCGAGGCAGCTCTGCAGGTCCTTGGGAGGGAGGTAACTCCGGCTCTGTGGCAGGGGGCAGATCAGGCTGGGCTCACTCCTCTCCTCCTTCTCAGGAAGTGCTCGGTCTGCTTCCATTTCTCTTTCCTCCTTCCTGCTGGCACCAGAGCAGAAACAGTTTCAGCCTCTGGGCTACTCAAGACAGAGTCAGAGCCCTTTTGTATGTGTGGTGTTTTAAACCGGACTCAATGCAGACAGTTCACACATCCCATGAACTCACCAGGTCTATTATCCAGAAGTGCACAGGCTTTCCCCACGTGCTGCTCCCCACAGAGGCTGCTTCTGCAGAGCAACCACCCACCCAACTTATTTGATTGGTATGAGTGAAAAGAGCATTTTAACAAGATTAGTTACTTGTTTTCTCTTACAGCTCCATTCTCTAATTTGCTGTGAATAAAAAGCATAATAGAAAATAACCACTAGTAGAGAAGAAAATCAGTGCCCACATGTAGGAAAAAAATCATCACTAGTTTTAACTAAAAAACTTCACCTTCTCCTATGCCACAATCTAGTCAACAACCCCATGCATGGTTTCATGTAAAATGCTACAGAGGAACTATTTTCATTCCCGTGAAATCCCTCTTTTGCCACTCCTAACAAAAGCAGTATCACCTCTAAAGGCCCCAACCCTGCACCACTGCACCCGCCCGCCAGCAGTGCACCTCGGTGGGCGCTGCTTGCCCGGAGAACCTGTGGAGTCTCCTTCCCCAAAGACATTCAAAATCCGCCTGGACAAATTCTGAGGGACTTGCTCAGGGGGTTTAGGGCTAAGTGACCTCTAGAGGGCTACGGCCCGGTGAAGGCCCAGCATGAGGAGAAGGCCAGAAGCCACCCGCCTCCCTGTGCCCTGCGGGTACCTGCGGCCGCCCCAGAACGCCCTGAGCCCCGCGGGGCCGAGCCCCGGCCTCCGCCGCGCCGCCGCCCGCACCGCCGCCATGCTGGGGGCGCCTTCCCGCGGCCCCCGCGTGTGGCGCATTTCTGCCGCGCCCCGCAAAGCCTCATGGGAAATGTAGTCCGACCCCTCAAGCCGTCCCCTCACTGGGAAACGGGATGTGTGAAAATTTCCTTGGGAAACCGTTCTTTGATGTTTGGTCTTTATGTGCTTTCAAGCCTAATCGACCGGAAGGGAGATTTTTGTCCTTGTAACAGAAAGTAGCCAACAAGCTCTAAGCGATATCCAGGAGCTGGAAAGGCAGAATACTTGTTGGCAGAATTGCCTTGTTAAGATTAAGGTCTTGACAGGCTTCAATGATCTCAGACCTAGGGGAGGTTAGCAAGGCTTGGGAAGGAGGATGTAACACTAATAGTGGACACAAAGAATGCAGAATTTATGGACCACAGGATATTTGGCAGAGCCCCCAAGACAAGGAACAACCTAATAAAGCCGATGCAGCAACTGTGCTGAATCAGCTTCGGTGGTGTAAAGGGTAATTCCAGCAGGGGCAGATCAAGGCCATCGATTCACAACCACCAATTCAAGAAACCACTGACTGAAAAGAAAGACACTAATTAGCATGAGAAGCGAGAGGATCATTAACCAACAGCAGACAGAACACTAAGTATTATGAAAACTAGTATCATAATATCATAAACTAGGTAACTTGTTGTCAATTAATATTAATTCCTTTGTTTACTAAAATATACAAATAGGGGGACATTTTGGTAACCTTGGTGCTGATGGTGGCTTATAAAAAAGAGGGAGAGGGACTTTCATACACATACAGATAGTGACAGGACAAAGGGGAATGGTTTTAAACTGAGAAAGGGAAAAGCAGATATTTGGAATAAATTCTTTACTGTGAGGGAAGTTAGGCCCTAACACAGGTTGACTAGAGAAGCTGGAAAATTATTTCCCGAACCCTGGGAATGTTCAAGGCTGGGTTTGGACAGGGCTTAGAGCAACCTGGTCTAGTAGAAGCTGTCCCTGCCCATGGCAGGGAGGTTGCAACTGAATGAAAATTATTATTTTAAAGGTGATTTCTAATGCAAATGATTTTGAGATTGATCTTGTACCAGAGTATCAGTAGGATGCTGTTCATCAGGAGTAGAGGTTTCACTGAACTCAGGTATGTGGAGGCCCAGAGGACCACAACTGAAGCAGGAAAGAGGTGTTATTCCTGACACTAGCATTAGCCTCTGGAGTGTTTTTTGGCAAATCACTTGCTCTTTGTTCATTGTCAGGATAGATTAAATGCAAGCCTTAATTATGCAGTGACTGGATCCACATGAAGGATTTTGGCTGTTTATTTATTGCCTGTGTGACACACTGGTTACTAAGACTGAAGCCATCAGGAGGTGGTTACAAGGTGGTAATTTTGCCTGTTTTCCCTGTATTTGTTGGCAGGAGCAGTGAGTGCCAGTGGTGAGGAGGAACAGCCTGCAGAGAGAGGTGACCCTGAAAAGGTGACCCATGGAGTCCTCTGGGTCGCCTGGCCCTGGCTGTTTAGGGGGCTGCTCCAAGGCCTCATGAGTTTATTGGTGTAGCACATTGCCAGGCAAATATTCTTACATAACCTTAGGCCTGCTGGTTTTGCCATTTATGGGGGTTTTTTTTCCTTACAACCATTTGACTGTGCTACATATAACAAAGCTTACTCCTTTAACAGGGACACAGCAACATGCCAAAGGTCAAACCACTGGTCTGCAACATCAGCCTCCTTATTCAAGCTACACAACAGGTAGGCCAAGATGCCTTCATGCATGCTTTGTATTAATTATTGGAATTACTGGAAATATTACCACTGTAAAAGTGATTTGTAAGGACAGTGTTTGCACAGCCCTGACTCAATGTGTGCAACCCTAACACAGTGTAGCAGCCTCATCTCACCAACAATGGTTCTCCAGAGACATGAGATGCTTCTGAAGGTAGTGTTGTTTATCTGTAGCCTGATTTCCTGAGCAGTGCTTGCTGTGTACATCTCCCACGTGTTTTAGTGTCTGCCAGACTTCTGTCGGCAGGATTAACCTCTCCAGCTGTGTCACTACTGGCTTATTTCCCTTTGATATCCTCAGTTTCCCAAGCTCACCAGCTGTAACACCTTGTGAATCAGTCTTTGCAAGGACTACCAAAAACGACAGAAATGTTAAACATACTGCGAAGTTTACACAAAACAAGAACAACAACAACAACAATTAAAAAAAAACCTGAGGTAGAGATTAGTTTTCAATTACTGTTTTATTGACATGATTGAACACAGGTTTTATAATTCAGGATTGTGGCTGCAAAATGTGGTAATGGACAAGGGTAGCTATTTGAACTGCTAGGGAACTACTGAATCTGCCTGCTATTCCAGGGGCTGAGTTTCAGACTGAGGGAAGGTGGGTTCATGATTCATTGGCACCTGTTGTTTGTTGTTTGGAAAGAATTCCCTTTCCTTGGAATGTGCAAATGAAAAAAGAATATCCCCTTGGTAAATTGTGGGAGTGAAGGGTGGAGAGGAAGCTCAACCATTCTATCTCCAGTTTGGTGTAGGGTAAGGGAAATTACATTTCTATGTTTTTCTTTCATTTCTGAACATCTTCCCCTGTGTGAGAATAGACAGGAGGAAGAAAGGTTCCTGTGCTTTCAGTAGGTGTAGCTGGCAGTGAACAGTGACTGCATGGCAGCTGCATCAGTCTTCCCAGACAGGACATACTGTCCCTTGCAAGCCAAACTGTTAATCTGAAAAAGAAGGGAAGAAAAAAAAAAAAAAAAAAAAGAGAGGGAAACAATCAGCATGGAGTAAGAAAGGCAGATGTGTAAAGAACAACCAGCAGGAGTAACCAGGCAAAGCAGAAATAACAGAGTAATGCCTCTGGGTGGACATGAAGTGCCAGGACAGGTGGGATCAAGAGCAGCCTTAGAAAGGTGACAACATGTGTCCCTTCATGAAGAGCAGCTCTTCTCTGTACTGGGGGAAGCCTCGTACCTGTGCCCGCTTGCGGAAGGCCTCTTGAGCAGCCTTCTTGTTCTCATTTTTGCCTAACCACGCAGCCAGGGCAGAGGCTTGCAGGGCTCTCCCGTAGGAAAAGGTCAGTTTCCAAGGCTTAGGCAGAGGGGACTGATTCATGGCATTGAGGTTGAGAGAAGCCTCCTCTTCACTCTGACCTCCAGACAGGAAGCAGATTCCTGCAAGAAAGAGATTTTGAGGCTTAGAAATAGAATGTTCCAGCCACCTCCAATCTCTGACCTTTACTTGACAGAGGAGCAGGCATGTCAGAGGTAGGAGAGAGAGTGGGAATGAAGAGATAGGAATGAATCAGGAATCACCAGGAACAGCAGCAGGAACGGTACGGAGGAGAGTAGTGACAGTTGCTATGGCTACATCCTGAGGGGTGTACTTCTTGGTGCAGGAGTGCCCAGCCGTCACCATGTTGGGTTTCAGCAGTGTCCCCTCCAGGTACACATGATGATCATTCAAAGCCTTGTAGACAGCAGCCAGAACCTGAAAACAGGAGAATTGAATACAGAGCTCTGCTCAGATCTTCACCTCAGCATGCTGTGAAAAGACAGCTTATTCTTTGGTACTGTAGCATGATCAAATTGAATTTTGCTTTCTCATTAAATTTATCTCTGGGGTTGCAGTTGTGGAGAACCCACTGATTTTGGTATGACCAGGTCATAACTCTTCATATTTAAGGGATTTATCTCTGCTGAAATTGAGGTAATTTGGTTTGGTCCTGATACATTTTTTTGATATTGAGGATGCTCATATTGTCATTGAAGTGAAAATCCAAAAGCATGGAAAATACTCTTGGATTTCCTGTTAGTTTTTTATGTGCCTAGGAGCAGCTCATTTTTGTAATGCAGATATGAAGGACATTTTTGGTCAAATCTCTTTGAGATCTGTGAGCCCAACCTGCACAAAGTTTAGCTGCTGATTTTTGAGGGTGAGCACAGAGGGTGGAATCTCTTCTTACCTTCTCTGTGACATACTGACAGCGCTGGAGATCATGGTCTCCATCAGGCAGGATTTCTGGCTCCACAATGGGCACCAAGCCATTCTAGGAAAAGAAAGACAGGGGATTCTTTAGGGCTATGGAAGTAAAACTGTTCTTGTTTCTTGTCCTGACTTTGGTGGTATTCCTTTGTGCTGTACTGCCCTTCCTCCCTGTCTTTCCCAAAACCCTCACAGCTCTCCTTTTGAGCTACCTAATGTGTTACCACAGGGAAAGGAGGAAGGGGCAGCAGCATCTCAGGAAAGGCTGCTGGAGGGGAGGTACCTGCTGGCAGATGCTGGCATAGCGTGCCAATGTGTTGGCATTCTCCTGGATGGCGAGTTGAGAGGGTGTTGTGCTGGTGATCTTCAGCACTGCACGCCACTTGCCAAAGTCAGCACCATCTTTCTTGTACTGGGCACAGCGTTCAGCCAGCCCATCCAGTCCTGCAGAAGGAGAACCATGCTTCACTGAAAACTGTTCTCTAGCACGGAGCTCTGGAAAGTACCATGACTCCAGCCAAGGCTGCATGAATCACCCTATGGCTTCTGCTGCACAGGCCGTAGATATCTTAGATATCTTAGATCCGTATCCTTAGATATCTTCTTACCTTGGATGGTGGTTTCTCCATTTGTTCCTGCAAGAGGTGCTGTGCCTTTATCGAGCTGTGAAGGTCAGAAAAACAGGAAGGGTTACAGAAGGTGGGAGTTGGTCTAATTCTTACCTTCTTACCCATGTCTAGTCTGCCTTTGAAGGCTGACTGTTAATAATGTGTGGACATTAACATGCTCAGGATGCAAAGGAAGGAAATGCTGGAGCAAAAGGGAAGAAAAAGGAGTGAACTAGGTAAGAGGAGAGGCAGTATGTATGTAGATGCCTGCATGAAATGGCTCAAGAACTCTGTCAGATGTGGAAAGAATTAGATTTAGGTTACTGCATGGTGAGATTTATTTGCAGTGAATGGTGAGTTGATGGGAGTAGGTGTATGAAAAGTTCCCGCATCTAGTGCAAATATGCCTCTAGTTAGTTGCATAAAAGCAATGCAGAGAATTTTAAAACCAAGGACAAAAATGGGGGGCAGGGGGGAGGGCCACAGGGTGTCTTGGGTTATGTAATAAAAAAATGTGTATTCTATTTCATCTGTTGAAAGCAGTTTGGGAAATGTTTTTTCTTTATCTCTTGTAACTCCAGGAGGAGGGGGGCGGATGCCTTCTGATAATGGGCCAGCCATTTAAGTCAGGTCTGGCAGTGTTTCTTATCTCCTTCACCACCCATCCATCCTCCGGGGGATATCTTCTGATAATGTGCCATTAAGGCTCATCAAGGACATGACACATTACATCATCCCATTGTGAGATGCTCCACCCAGTGTGGGGGGAGCCAACCATTCCTACCTAGATAAAAACTGAGACTCAGGAACACCAGGCATCCTGTTTTTCCCACAGGAGGAAGACTGGACCCATCTCGCCGCTACTGGACTTGCTACCGGACCATCTCTACTCCACTACTCCACAGAACCACCTCTGTTACTCCAGGAGGATTTATTTGGACTGCTCCCAACACCCTGACCAACAAGGTGTCAGGTCGTATCCCTGACCCTGTCAGGATTTTTACCAGGACTTTTGTTTGCTTGCTTGGTTTTTTTTGTTCTACTTTTTTTTTTTTAATTCCTAGTAAAGAACTGTTACTCTTATTCCCATATCTGAGCCTGAAAGCCCCTAATTGCAAAATTATAATAATTTGGAGGGAAGGGGATTTACATTCTCTGTTCCAAGGGAAGCTTTGGCTTTCTCTGGCAGACAGCTGTCTTTCAAAACCTTGACATGGGGACAGTGTTTTTCAGGACAGAGTGCAGCCCCAAATATAACTTCCTCTGGAAATGGGGTTTCTCTGAATTATGGTGCCAGTCCAGCACATAGAGATACTCACCTTAATCCCCACCACAATGCCTTTTTCCTTGATGAGTGCTGGGAATGGCTTTCCATTGCTGTCTTTCTGATAGAGGGTCTCATGGAAAAGGATCACTCCCCCAATGCTCTGGTTGATGGAAGTGTCCGAAGAGAAGAGGATCTCTCTAAAAGCTCGGCGGTTCTCCTCTGTGTTCTCCACATTGATCCGCTGCAGCCTGTTCCCCATGGTACCTAGTGACATGCACAAAGACCAGACAAAGAGGTTCTAGGCTTGGCTGGCCTCTTGGTCCCACTAAGTAGTAATGAACTTGGGCTTCAGTTCAGAGCTTCCCTTCTCAGCCCATAGTTTTTAAGCTTTTGTTGTTTTAGCTGCAGCCCTACCTGGCTGAATTGTTTCTGCTCAGACAACAGTTTCTAAGTGTTTTTCATCTACTCCACTGATTTCAAATATGAAGCAAAACTAAAAGGAAAAAACATCTTGCATACTGCATACTGATTGATGTCCAGAACTCACCCACTGATTCATCTGCAGCTAGGATCCCCTTTCCTGAAGCCACAATCCGCTGGGCAATGTCTGCAAGAGCTTTCTTCTGCTCTGGAGACAGTGCTGGGAACTGATGGGTCATGTTGATTTATCTGTGGGAGAGAATTACTGTTACAAGTAATTACAAGAAATTCTGGGGGAGACTTTGAACCAGTGGCACCACTCAGGTGTTTCCTCTGCAGGGCTCTTGGTGTTTGTCTGGTCCATGTTATCATAGGCAATATGACCAGAAATCCATTTGAGTTCTTCTAGGCTTGGTGTGTCTTGAAAAGCTAGAAAGAAATGCAGGAGAAATATCCTACTACATCCTTCTAGAACCAAAGTGGGAAAGACTCTGCTTTTTACCTGGATTTGCTCAGAAAATAAAAGAAGGTCAGTCTGTCATAAAAACATGCACCAAGTAACAAGTAAGCAAATTGCTGACTGCACACTTTTTGGTTCCTGTCAGTAGAATGCCAGTTATTCCATTGCTGACCTTTACACAGTTCCTAACACTGCTCCTCTTCTATTTCCTGCCTCTGTTGGTAGTATTTGCTGCTGTGTCTGGTTGACTTTTCATCCCCAGCTTTTTGCCTGGGTTTGTAATTCACCTCCCTATGTCTGCTTTCAGAAGTGTAGTGCATTGCTTCCTCTACAGAAGATATGGGGCCTTAGGAGAACTTATCCCTCATTTCTATCATTTTAGCTGTGGTAGAGGGTTACCAGCTGCAACTATCCAGTACCTGAAATCTGGATTCTGTCTTGATATGGCAAAATTCTTGGTCTTATTAAAGTTTGGGTTATATGGCATTAAGTTACAGTTTCTCTCATCAATTGAATAGTCCAAGTTACTTTTCTGAGTGTATAGGCCTGTCCAAAACAGAAAAACTCCCTTCAGTTTATCATATGTGATAGCTAAAGCAATATCTGTGTTTTTAGCAGTGGGTTGTAAATCCAGAAGGTAATTGATTAAAAAAAAAACCATAAAAGATCTCAAATATCATGTTTTCCTCCAAAAGGGCAGGCCTCTGGACAGTGTTTGCATTTTCTATGCCCAAACTCTGCCTGAGAGAGGAGTGAGAACATGCCATTTCCCATTTCATCAGAGATGGCCAGAAAATATTTCTCCCTATATAAGCATGTAGGCAGCCAAGTCCAACTTCTTATTTCCCTGCACAGAGATGCTGTGTTGACAGGGAATCCTTGTCTTACCCTTCCTGCTGAAGGGCATAATGGGGAGAAACAATAAAGAGTCTGTCTGCTAGTCATGATAGGGTACAGAGTTCTACATAGCATGCCAAATGGTGCCAAAATTTTGTGGCAACGATGCCATCAGAGTATGGTAACAGCTATAAATTCATGTCCCTGATTTATAGCTGAAGGTACTTTGGTACTGGTAATGTTATCCTGCTACAGCCAAATGGCATTGTCTGCCAGTACAGAGCAATTAGATGCAGTGTCCAGGTGTCTGCCTTACCTCTTTGTGAGCTGAGACTGGAATTTTTCATATGCCACTTACCACAGAGTGAGTCATTTTAGGTTTAGAGGGAAGATGAAGGAGTGCAGGATAACGACTTAGTCAAATTAGGAAGAGTTCCTTGCTTTTCAGAGGGCTGAAATGCCTTCTTGCTGTAGTCCTACTGAAACAGGCTTAGCTGAACCCCTCTCTCTGTATGCCAGTCTGTGGCCAGAACTCTGGGAACCATCCTTCTACTGTGGTGATCACAGCTCCATCACTCCTAGCTCTTGGCCTTTTCAGCTCGCTCAGAAGAATTTGAAAATCTATGGTTTATGCTGCATAACTACTTAAGTTCACCTACAACTCTCCTTTTCCCTCACCTGCTTTCTGTGTTGGATACGTCTTAAAAAGAGGAAACTGGCTTGTTATTATGATTACTGTAATAATAATTTGGAGATGAGCACCTCAGTTAAGACCATAGTACTGTTAAATAAGTCATTATGTAAAATTATAAGGAATCACTCCAGTAGTTCAGAGTCTCTGTGTAGAAGACTGGAAAATTGTGCTCTGGCAAGAATATGTTCAAGGTCAGAGCTTGATTGCTAAATCAGGGGTGGGATTTTAGAGTTGCAGTTTGGAGCTGTGTTACAGCACCGGGAGGTGTATCCAGGTAACCCAGAATCCAGCTGGCTGGACTGTAAGATCACCAGTTGCTCCAGTCATGTTATGATGGGTACACTGTCTTTCCAGCAATGCAGTAAAACAATGAGACTAATGTCTCCTCTATATTACTTGTTCCCAGTGTTTGCTTAAAGATAACAAGGAGACACTTATCACTCAAAACCAGCATGCAAGGCACATTTTCAAAATACGGAAATATGAGTTTTCAGTGGATAATGCTGTTTCAAGTGAGTTCTCTGAGAGACTGAAACAACAAAGTATAGTTTCAGAGTGATGAATTGGAAGATAGCAAATTAGTTCCAGTTTCTAGGGCAAGTATCTCATTGAGTGTGAAGGAGCAGGTGGAGATTTGCCCAAAATCTCGTCAAAATGATCTTTAGGGCCATGGTGAGTGGTTCCCAGCTACTCTGCTGAGTTATAGGGTTGAATAAAAGGCACGGTGTTTCTAGCTGAAATGGTAAAGAAATGAGGTCAAAAGAACAGTTGTAAACCTTATAATAGCTCAAAGCTGCAGAATGTTCTAGTACCCTTGATTTAGGATTTTATTTTTCTGTGATTCTTTCATAAGAATCATAATTTCTGAGAATCTTCATGTCTGCATTTAGAAAGGGTGTCTCTGCTGCAAGGTCATGCTCTGAGCAGGGGAGCAGACAGAAGAGGAGTGGAGAAGCCTTACGCTTCAGTAACATTTCATACAGCCATCTTATAGGGAGTAAGCTCCCAGTACATCCATAGAAGCATTAATGCCCCCTCTTAAAGAGCTGGATATGTCACCTCACAGGTCCTGAGAAAAAACTTGTGCCCAGGCTGCCAGAGCTGCACAGCTCATTTCAGTCTTCCAAGAACAAAGTCTATTTGTTTTAATCTGATTTATCTGTTTAAATTGACAACTTTTCCAGGAAGAAAAAAGTACTAATGAATTGTGATCTCAGTAAAAGTAACTAGGAGTTGTCCCATCACTAAGGTGTTTCAAGCAGCTTTTTTTTTTTTTGCCCATTTTAGGCTGTGGGCTAAGTGCCATAAGCTCAAGTGATTTCACATCAATTTTCCATTGTATGAATACAATGTGTTCTCTTTGTAGTATCTGCTTACATACATTTTTTTAAAATAATATTTTAAAAATTTTTAACAGAATAAAACTGCAACCTCCCCGCCCCCTCCCTCCCCCCCAGCTTTGTAGCTACCTGGAATGCTCATCAGGCTTCAACAGCTCCTTAAGCAAATAAATATCTTTGTTCAGCTCACAGCCTGTGGCCAGCAGGGGGTGGGGATGTGGGAAGAGGGGACAGAACAGTTGTAAATACTGTAATGCTGAAATCTTGGGTTTTTCTCAGTTAACATAAAGAAAGAAGGGCTGAGGGGAAATGCATGATGGCAGCACAAGCACTTGGTCCTGTTTAATATTAAGAACCAAAGAGCAGAGTCAAGATGAATAGCAGAAGGAACAATGTTACATTTTGCTTCCAATCATCTTAGAAACTTCAGTACATCATAGGCATCTTTTCTTTCCAAGAACCTCATGTGACTGGCATCTTCAAATCTTACATTTAAAAAAAAAAATCTTACCTGAGTCCTGGTTTGCAGATGGGAAAAGATTGGATCAGAATCTCTAAGTTTTTCTCTGGGGTCTCTTCGCTGTCTTCTTTTATAAAATTGGTTCCAAAAGTGCAGGACCAAAGTTTTTAACTAGTTTGTACCCCACACATGTAGCTTTTTCCTGTTCAATTACTAGTAAATACAGCCCTTCAGCACCATCTCTGACAGTTAGCAATCCAAACTCTGCACACAAGAGATTTGCTTCCAAAGCACAGGGTTTGAAGAAGAGGCAGCTGAATACATAAACAGATAAATACAGTTGGTAGGGACAATGAAAATATTCAAAAATTTAACCTATCGCTTGTAGGCTCAGTGTTGGCCTGACTGAATTTACTTCCCTTTTACACTTGTATGCTTAGAGAAGGCAGACACATAATGACTTAGGCACCTTAAGTTCTCACTCAGCAGATATCTGTGATTACTGACCTCACTTCTTTGTGGAGCTCTGTTAAAAGCTGTTTCTAAATAAGTCCAGTTCCTTGGGCGTGGGGAAAACAGATGGGTATGAACTGCCAGGCAAGCCTGGTCCCATCCTGCTGACAGAGCACATTCTTATCTAGGTAGAAAACACACAGCTGGCAGGACTACTTGATATGTTTGATTGACGGGCAGCCATCCAGAGGAGCCTGGACGTGTGGGTGGGAAGAGGCCAACAGGAGCACCATGCTGTCTGGTCAAGACAAATGCCCAGACATTGCCTGGGATGCAGAGCCCTGGCAGCCATTCGCCCAGGACTAGTGGGATGAGGGAACAGCTCTTTGGGGATGGCCTAAGGCCCTGTCAGGCAGCAAGATGAACTGGAGCCAGCAGCAAGGGCCCAAGCATCCTGTGTGATGGACCCAGCAAGGGTCCAGCCTGGAGAGCCAGGGGAGGAGATGGGTTATCCCCCCTTTGCTCAGCACTGTGTAGTTAACATCTGGGTACTGCATCCAGTGTTGGGCCCCTGCAGTACAGGAAAAACACTGACAGATTGAAGTGAGTTAGTTCAACAGATGGCACCGAGAAGGTCAGTGGCTGCAGCACTTGCTCTATGAGAAGAAGTCTGCAGAGCTGGGTCTAGTTCAGCCTCAAGCAGTGATGGGTTCATGGGCACCTCTCAGCAGTACCCAGTACCTACAGAGTGTGATCAAAGAGGCAGAGCTTGGCTTTTCACAGTGGCTGTGATGGGACAGTTAGAGACAACAGGCACAAGCTGAAACTAAGGAGATTCAGACTGGATATGAGGAATTTTTTTTCACTGTTAGGACAGCCAATCAATGTAACAGATTGACAAAAAAGGCTGTAGTGTCTCCATCCTTAGAGGTTGCCAAGACCCACCTGAATAAGTCCCTGAGCACCTTGGTCTGACCTTGTGTCTAACCCTGCTTTGGACAAGGGGTGGTTGGACTACAGACCTCCTGTGTTCCTTTCAGCGTGAATTACCCCATGACCCTCTGTGAGTACCTGTTTAAAGGAGTCAAGGTAGAAGTGGTGCCTCTGGTAAATATGAAGGAGCTCTCAGGAAAGAACAGAACATTTCTCCCATAATCTTTGCACTGAGATGAAGGTTTTGGGTTAGCAAAATGTTTCATTTCTGGATTCTAAAAAGTCTCAGGGGTACGGGATAAAAAGAAATACTCAGACTTCTGTCATCTAGAAAAAGGGGCAGATATTTTTGATTGACATGCTAATGTCACCATCTCCATAGGTCCTTTGGGGCATTTATAATTGTAAATTTCTTGGTTGTTTTTTGCTCTCTGTTTTTTTTACCATTCTCATATTCTTTCTAGACACCTTGATTCAACATCCTATCCCTGGTGGAACTGCAGATCTGCAGTTCCCTGTGCTCATTCCCGTGTTAGCCTCAGAGCTGTACTCAAGCCCTGAGCAAATGTATCCCTATTTCTTTTCCTTAGCAACTACGAAAAGGAGGTTATATTCAGAGACCTGTCCTCTGCAGCCAATGCAGAGCACTCAGGATGGCTAGATTTGGCTGAGGTGGCAAGAAGGTGGTTGTTCGGAAGCAAGTTATTAGGGAGAAGCTACTTCTCTTTCAGCCCTGGACTTTTCTCAGAGAAGGTAAAAAATTGCTGTTAGACTTGCATGAGAATTTAAGTCTTGTATTTCCAGCAGGGGAGGCTGGGGGAAGCAGTGGTGAGAGTGTCTGGTGGACTAAATAGTTTTGGGTAAGCACATGGGATAGTTGAGTAAGTGATGGAGGATCACAGACCCAGCGAGGATTTGAGTTGATCAAGCAATTTCCTGAAGCTGGCTGTTCACAGCTTGAAAGGTTACAGACTACAGATGCAAGAACAGGCTTTGTTTTCCTGCACTGCAGACTTTATACCCCCTTGCCAAATAATCTTATCCGCATCACTGCACTAATGCTTCAGAAGAAGCTGCACAACAAATACACATAATTGCAATTCTGTCAGCACTGATGTCTGTCAGGACCAGCTGCCTTCTCCAGTCAATCTCTGTTCTCCTAGCAAAACAGAAATTTATGTACACCACAAGCAAAAACAAACATGAAACAAAAAGACAGAAAGCAATGCAGGTATGTTATTGCTCTAGTCCCCTTAGGCAGAGGATTCACTCACTCACTCCAGTAGTTCTGAGTGGCTAAGCAAAGTTTGAAAGCCAGTGTTAGCAGCAAATGGATCACTTTAGAGGACCACTGCAGAATGTCTGAGTGCTTACTTCTCACACACTGTTCCTGAAACAAAAAAATTGAAACAAAACCAAAAACAACTTTCCAAGCCCACTGCAAATAAACATACCAGGTCTCAGCTGCTGATACATGTACTCGCTTTACAGTTTAAAAATTAAATTATTATACTTACTTGTTTGTGGGCAGTGTCTCTGCTGCTACAAGCTTCTGGTGAGGTGTTTGCAGGCAAAGAGACCTGGTCCTTCTAATCACTAACTTTTATAAAATTCTTGGTGGTTTTTTTTTTTTCCTTCCCCCTGCCACTCCTTCATTGTCCCTCCTCCCCCACAAGCTGTCTGGGGAGGTGTCACTGCTCAAGGTCAGTCATTTGCTATCAGACCACCACCACACACCTCCAATGGGACCTGGTCATGCTTCTGCTGTTCTTCCCCTTTCCCCTCCCCTGTATATATAAGGCGATTCATGCAGTAAAATCGAGATGTTTTCCAGTTATTTCAATTATTCCTCCTCTTTCTAAACATACCAAAAAGAACTACAAGAGAAACCATGGAAATTGCTTACAGGTATCTTGGTTGCAACTTTTTAATTCAGTGTTAGATCTTCTGAAAGCTTATACTTAGGAAACTGCAGTAAGAAAGAAGAGACAACAAAATGCAGAAACTATGCAACAGATCCTTAACTGGCATGAGCTGGTACCATTTCAGTGGCTTCCTAAATGTTAGACTGCGTTTCCTCACTGGAAGTCTAACACTGAAATGTATTTTCCTTTTCCAGTTGGTATATGGAAAGGCAAAATGTGATGCTACAATATCAGGTTTAATGATGTCCTGTAGCAGAATGTACCTGTGAAATTAATGGTTGTTAGACCAAACTTGCCTACATTGGGGTGCACAGCTTCAAGCCAAATCTTCCCCCCAAATCCCACTGAGATGCCCACCCATATTGCAGTGAAATGCAAACTTCTCTGTTGCTTCGCAGAATTTTTCAGTGAAAAATACTGATGCTGTATAAATGGTGTATCAGCACTGCAGTTTATATGAATCCACACTACAACCATTCACCAGGTCCAGGCCTATAGATTTGATTATTTGCTTTATCTTCTTTCTTCCCATCCTGCAGGCCAGTACTCCTGGAGGGAAGTATAGCACAAGGACTGTTGGACAAACACCCAGGAACATCACCCTCTGCAACCTTGGACATTGGCATGTTTTTGACACAGAGAGCCAGTGTTTGCCCGAAGAATGACGTAGTTTCTCCATTTGTTTGGCTCCTGCAGTGACCCTTTGGCTGTTACATGGACAGGTGAGACATCTGATTTCTCCTCTCTCCACAATGCTGTCTTCCTTAGGGCAGTTCTCCTTGAGCCTCTCTTGTGCAGCTGCATGCCAAGCTCAGTGCTTGTAGGAAACCTTAGGAACCTGCCAGCCTGACAGCAGAGAAACCTCTGAAGGAGCTGACAGTGCAGTCCAGTCAAAGGCCTTCTGCTTGTGTTCCTCTGTCTTCTTTCACGTGTTCTTTCATAGATCTTCCTGATCCATCCTTTTTTTGCTGAAGGAAGTCATGGCACATAACATCAACATAAAGCTCTCCCTGCTTAACAGTGTTTGTTTTACATTCCATTTCTCCCATCCTAGCAGAAAGACAAACCCCCTGGTGTATTAAAGTTTCTCCACCACAACAGAAGCATCTAATAGAGATTAAAAATATTTTTAATTAAATACCTTATCAAAGACCCTCTTGAGACCAAGAAGGTACCATAATGGTGGTCTTCTTTTTCAGAGTCAGAGTGTGACTCCTGTTGTTCCTGGTTTGGCTAGAAGCTGATACAGGAGGGAAGTTCTTGGAAGTGTTTTATTCCCAGACTCATCTGTAATATGGTCTCATAGGCTATTAGAGAAAATCTGTGGGAGTCTTCTTGAAAAAAACCAGTGGCAGATATTTAGATACACTTTAAATAATCCCCTGCAGCCCACCTTACATTTTTAATTCTTTCAGAAGTAAATAAATAAATGTATTTCCAGATGGATATCTGCTGGTGTGTGCCTTTCCAGGCCTTCTAACCCTTCGATCCAGCACTCCAAGCACAGGATTACAAGTCCTTGCAGAGATTTTGGGGACAGAGGCGATAAAAAGGTGAATGGACAAGATGCTTATTTTTTTCACGTAATTTAGGAATGGGAGCCTTTTCAGATCAGAAAATTGAATGAAGAATTGTAGTAGATGATGTCACTGAAAGGTGTTAATATGCAGACCTATCACACTGACCATACTGCGCAGAAATTACAGGGGTATTAAAATTACACTGGAAAAGAGTACATACTTCCATTACACGTAATACTTTGGGCGCACTTGTGCCTCTTAAAATGAGATTATAGTAGTATCATTTCTTAAAAAATAATAAGAGGAAAAAACTTGCATCATGAGTGGTATGCAGTGTACTTGCACTTACCAAACAACTAACCTGGCCCATTAAAGGTACCAAATCACTGCCTGCACCAACTATTCCATGGCAAAATTGGTGTATTATCCAAGCTGTAATTCTGTTTCATGGAGGTAGTGTTTTGTTTGAACTTGGACCTGGCAACTCTCACACTTTTCCAGTGGCCATGAAGGCAGGGCTCCCAGTGGGAGTTCAGAGGTAGAACCATCTCTTGTCTGCATGCCTTGGGGTTTCTTCATCCCCCTCTGCCTCTGGCTTGGGGAAGAGGACGTAAGACAAAGATCCCAGTCAAATATAAGGATAGGGTGAACAAGAAGGGAGGTCAGTTGCATTAAAGAACAACTACTTTCAGTTTTTTGTATTCTTAAAAATGGTTATGTAGACTCTTGCAGTGATTGCTGATACAAGTTTTTAGTGAAGAGTATAATAATTTACTAGAGAAAGGGTTACTAGGTGATTTTGAGTTTTGGATGTCTGAGAATTGATTGCTTAAATACATATCTAACTAAATACAGTGACCAGGGATTTTCTGCATAGATTACAGCTTTTTTATGTGTTCATGAGAGAGCTGATATAGACAGTCTTGCAATATAAAAAAACTTTATACCTCTGTTTGAAACATCACTGCAAACAAGATGCATAACTAGCTACAGAGTTTAAATGTTCATTGTTGTGCGTTTTATAGCATAGAAACAGAAAGTGGTAGTTAGCCATAAAAGAGATTGCTTAGGTTAAAACACAAGAAGTGTGTTACATCATAAGTGAATTTTCTATTTTAATGGCTTCGAGATTTTGCTGGTGTCAACTTTTTAATCTGAAATTCCCATACAAAAAGTTGACAGAAATATGCATTTAAAAATATTAAGGGCCATTGAAAACTCTATTCACATGTGGCATGGGCTATTACTTAGGTCTTAATTTGGGGGTTTACTTTTTGGAATTTGACAATACAATACTGGATTTTTGTAGTAGAAGTTAATTTAATTGCTGTCCTTGTTATATCCAGCCTTGCTGTCAAAGGATCTGACAGTTGTGCACTTAAGTTTTAGGTGAAGTCTTCCTGGATAAAATATATTAAAATCAACAGAAAGCCTGTTTTAAAGACAACAGATAAAAAATATTTCAATTCCTTATGATTTTCCAGATTGTGATTTTTACTGTCTGTTTCTAGTAGTATAATTGTGATAATGTTTTGCCTTTAATGAGTCAAATGAACTAGCATTTTAAATTTAAAAAAAAGTAAATGGCAAGAGAGATAAATTGTAGTACAACTCAGGAAGAATAATGAAAAAGAAATGGATGAAGCAACTTCAGACATTATATGGTCACCACAAGAAAAATTACAAATGTAAGCTTCTCTCTGCACTTAAGTAAATTAAGTACTACTTTTGGATGTGGTCAGATCTGCAAAATGGATTGAAATGGAATGGAAAAAAACACTGGGAGTTGGAACAATGTCCAAGAATAATATGCATCCACATGAAAAACATCTGACTCTGTTGCCCCATGAGGCTGCTGCCTGCGTGATGGGGTTAAAGTCTAAGCTGAGCAGGCTCGAGCAGAGTGGAGTCTGCCTCCTACCCACCTCTCCACACCATGCTGGATGTTTCCTGTTTTCTGTACTCTGCAGTCTTGCTTAACCTTCTCAAAGTCCAGCTTGTTCATCCCTATCTAATCAGAGGTATTATTTATTAAGTGGTTTGTTTTCCCCAGTCACCTACAGCCCTCACGCCCAACATGGAGAATATGGCTGTTTAACTCCACTGGAAGAAACGCTGCTGTATTTTTGGCTCCACAGCAGCCTGAAGACAAGTACATTGTGGGGGATAGGGGGTGTTGGGCAGAACAGACTTAGACCACCAAGGGGATTGCACAAGGAAGGGTTTGCTTTTTTCTGCATTCTGTGCAACTTAAAGCTGGGCTGCAACAAACATCATGACTTGGAATGAAAAAGGCAAGCACACAACACTGCTGTTAGCAAAACACAGATCTTTGCACTAATTTCAACAGTGGGTATAGCAAACACGGATACAACTTTAAACTGAGCTGCCTAGGGCAACCTTCCTGAGCTGTGAGAAACAGCTGTAACAGGACATGAAGGTAAATGCTGTAATGACACTAGTCTCTATGCCTTTTTGTTGACATTTTGTTTTTAAATAAAGCAAGAAGGCAAGCACCTGGCTTCTATAAAGGGAGACATTTAGCTGTTTATTACCTATTTATCTGAGCAGCATATGGTCCTCCAAAAAAAGCACAATTAGGTGCTGCATGTTAGTATTTACATTAAGTTTGCAAAATGCAAACCACAGCAGATGTCTGAACTGGACCAGCTTGCTAAAAAGATCATTCGTAGATGTGGTTTCTGTCCAGGAACACTGGACACCAAGGCACAAATTCTAAGAGAAAGTAGGCACAGCTGCCCAGAGGTTTACAAACAGAACAATAAAATGTAGCTCTTCATCAACATTAAAAAAATCACTGTCATTCTACATCTGGGAAAGTGGCATTCCTGGCTTGCCATGAAGAACAAAGTAATGAGAAGGGACACTGACATTGCTGACCCTTAGCCTATAGGTACAAGCATAAACTGGCTGAAGGGGTGGATTTTGCCAAAGCTATCAGGACATATAATCAGTGGAAATGAAGTTACGCCAGAAAGGAGACATGCAGTGAAGAAGCACAGACCATGGAGTACCTAATTCTCTATGCATTTTTGGCAGGTGTGTGTTTTACTGAAGATTATTCAGAGGCACACGTTGGGCCCTGCCATCTGCTGAATTTGGATACGATGGATAGCAGTTAAAGCTGGTGTGGAAATACACAAAATGAGACTGACTTCAGGAGAGAAACTGCCAATGCCTTGGTAACTACAACTGACTCTCACAGAAAATACCCTTTCTTATTTTGTGAAAAAGGTACCTTCTCTATACAAAAGTAAGCCAAAGTTAAATTCCACCATTCACAGCTTGATTTTACCTCAGCTGCCTGTTAAAATGCCTTAATTGCCTGTTAAATGCCAGCAATTGAGAATTTAAGAAATTTTGATTGGAGAAGAGTCTGAGAAACCTGGTCTAGTAAGATCTGCTTTGAGTGGGGTTGTATCAAAATTAGAACATCTGTGCCAAAGCATGAACATGGGAGTATCTAACTTTGTCAAATATGGTAAGAAAAGATGGATCTGCCAATCAGGAAAACAAGCAGTGGGACACAGAGACTATTAACAGAGTTTTTATAGAAAGGTTGTTTATTTTGTAGAAAGTTTGCTGGTAAATAACTTTATTAAAAAATAAAAAACAGTTCAGCCTGTATTCAGACAAAGTACTGCTGAAATACCCGATCTGGTGATTCACAGCTCTTCACCACAGGAAGGAAGGCTTTTCTCTCTTCAAATGCAGTGCCTTCTCACTAAAACATTGATGCCTACTGGAGTTAGAAAGTCCTCTTGGGCTTCTAATCTAGTAGAGACCTGTCAGTTTATGCCCTGTGTTCTGCAGGCATCAGAATATGCTTTGGATATGCTTTGGAAACAAATGTAGTTTTTGTTTAAGTTAATAGCTCTCCCTGAACTGTCTTGGACAATATAAAGCCTTGGATCCTGCTGACGGCCCATCAAGAAATACTCCTGTTGTGCAAGCAGCAGCTGCTGCACTGAAGAATAGCCTCCAAACTATTGGGAATGAACCAACATCCAAGGAAATCCATACTGTTTGTTTCAAAACCAGTCACTAAGTTTGTTTTAAAGTGAAAGAAACCAAGCTCTTAAGGCCACATTTCAGGGAGATAATACCATGCATTGAACTTCCATAGTCTGAGATGGGGCAACTCAGCTCCATTCCCCTTGGAGAAAAGAGAGGAAAAAGGCTTTTGGGTGTTTCAAACTGCATTTTTAGCCTAAACTGCAGAACAAAATCCAACAGCAATTAAGAATTCATGGTAGCCTCCCATTCTCTGCTCTGAGGGTGATATGCACTTTTCTGACTTCTAATTTCTAGGAAAATATGCAGCACAGAAAAGGGAAATAAGACTCAAGCTGCTCGTGGAAGATCAGAAGGCAGAAGCAGGAGCCCTTTCTTGGGATGCCCTATTGGCAGGGTGGGCACTGTGCAAGTACCTGAGTAACTCAGAACAGCTCCCTGCAGGTTCAGCAAAGCAGCACCTCTGCTGTGAAGGTGAGTTGTGCACTTTAGAAAATAGTCCCAGAAGGACATAAAGAATTTATTAACCTGCTTCTTGCACAAAGGAGTTTGTTCTCAGCTGGTTTATCTGAAACACTCACACTGGCAAGTTCAAGCCCTGGACCCTCTGCACATTATTTGGTCTCACAGTCAAATTCTATCACCTCTTATGCCATGAAAATTGTCTTCTAGTTTAGAAGGGATGCCTCAAATTTATGTTTCTAATTTTCAGCTATAAGGCTCAGTGAAATGATTAACCTCTCCTGGACTTTTGAAATGTCAAATTAAGTACTACTGGACAAACAGGAAAATAACTTTGAGACAAATGGATAAATCATTTCCCCACATCAAAACATTTATTAACTGGATACAGCTTCTTTCTTGCTTTCTTGCTTTCTCCTCTTACTTTTTCCATTGCTTGTTTCATTTCTTGCTGTGAGATTTTCTTTGCAAAAATGAGTATGATTGGAAAGAACAGAGCACTATCCTGGATTTGTACAGTACAAAGATATAAAAGAGGAAGAGCAAGCCCACTGCACTGAAACATTCACAGCTGAAGATACAGAAACCAGTTGTATGTGCAGGCACTTGGTGGAATAGATATACAGTGACACTCAAATCCTGACACCCAAACCCCACTGCAGTGAAGCCAGAGGAGAGATTGGCCCACCTGCCACCATGTGACTACCCTGGCATCTCCAGGGCTTTCAGCAGCTGGGAACAAAATATGGTTTTGCCTCTGCCATTCTTCCAGTGTCCTCTGGCAGGAGGCCTAAAGGCCTTGCCTTTGGAATGTCATGGAACCCACAAGCAGTTTTTATTCACTCTAATTTCCAAGGATGTTCTAAAAGCTGATTACTGGAGAGCAAAGCACTGCTGTAATGCTGTTTCTCAGCTAACCTGCACTGTGCCTTTGTGCTGTGTAACTGGTACCCACTGTGCTGACAGAGGGATGGTTGCCATTTTCTTTGGTTTCATCTTTCAGGAATTTTAGGTATTTCTCACCTATAATCAGATTTGTTAAGAGCTTAAGGCATAAATCACCTGGGAGAGAGCTGGGAGAAGAACATTCAAAGCAGAGCCCTTCCACTACCAAAAAGAAAAACCCAAACAACTCCCACTGATGAAACTCAACAAAAAATATTTTCTTGGTTCATTCCAAAGCAAAGAATATGGTTTTAAAAATAGTTCAACCAAGTGCCACCTTCAAGTGAATTTGATTCAAAGCTCACTAAAGCCAGGGTGGGCTTTTCATCAGATATACCAAATTTTTGCCTGTTTTCTTTCAGTATGAGGTCTCTTGTCATCTACAAGGTTTTATATTTAACTGTGCCCACAGCCCTGGTGCTGTAAGTACCTATCCCAGATGCCTAACAGCCAGGACACATGGTCACTGTCAGAGTGGCCCTTTGATGTGCTGTGCTATTAAACCTGTTCACTATTGCGAACAGCTGTCTTTTGTTTCCCACAGGTATTTTGCCTTCTGCCAGGAGCGGTGAACGAACCACTCTGGCTGAGCTGTGAATTACAGCTCCAGAATGAACAAGGATCCTGCACAACAGCACCTGATCTAATCTTTCCTTTGCCTCTATGCTGAGGGAAAGTCAAGGTAAATGCATGTTGAATGTCTAAGTTCACCCAGTGGCTGGTAAGACCTCTTTTAATGGATCCAGTACAAGGAGTGATGATCCCAACCTACACAACAATCGTGTACAATGTGTGTCATTTATCAATGAAAATGTGCATTTGTGACCCATCTGTGCAACACCAGTGGCAGTGATTCTGTTTTCCTATCCCTACTCTCAGAGGTGACTTTTAATGAAGCAGCAGAGGTTTTGTTTTTAAGAGCCTCTGGTGGACGCAAAAAAAGTGGGAATGGTGGAGGTGCAGACAGGGAGACAGTAACTAAAGAGACTTCATAAATTTGAAGTATCTAAGCAGAATTTGTGGGAAAGTTCCTGCAAACCACTTCTGCCTTTGAAAGGTCTGCTCAAAACCACAGCTTTGGAGCACAGGTCAGAGATCAGACCTTAGTAAGGACGGGAAAATAAGGCCTTCCCCTCCTCATTAGCTTAAATTTGAAACATTCACTTTGTCCAGCATTTCTGCTGCCCTAAGGTGAGGATTTTTGTAACCACTGTCCAGGAGAGTAGGCAGGAAAGCTGTGCGTGTTTTGGTGTAAGAGCTTTTCTTTGGGAATGGTTAAGGAGAGTGAGCTGGAATTCTCCACTCCCCTCCCAGGTGATGCATGGTGATTAGTTCCAAGATCATATTAAATAGGGTCTGCATGTTCATAAGCTGATTTTTAAAGAAAATTTGTACTTTTAGAGAGAGTTATTCTTTGTCCACATGGAGACACAAGATGCCCAATGCAAGCAGCACAGAATCCGGGTTTGCACATTGTCCCTCTGCCCCATGGCAAATGCCCTGGGTGTTTTTTGTGTGGCAAGGCAGGAGCAGCTCACAGCAGTTTCGGGTCACTGTTCAGTCGGAGGCTGGAGTACATCCCCACATGCCTCACCAGGTTGGGCTCCACCACGAAGGCATTCTCACCCTTGCCCCGCAGCAGTGAGTAGAGGGCGGTGTCCTTGGCAAAGCCCTGGTGGCAGCGCAGCCCCCGCAGGTATCCCAAGGCCCGGTGGGCAGAGGCAGCGGGGAAGAGCATGGCGGGCGTGCAGCACTCGCTGGCAGGCACCACGTTGTAGAGCGCGGGGTGTAGGCGGCGCAGCTCCAGCCCGTAGTGCCGCCCCACCAGCTCCGACAGGGCCATGCTGTACAGGGCAAAGAACGCCACCAGGCACCAGCTGGGGCCTGCCCGCCCCGCGGCCCAGCAGTACACACAGGTCAGCGCCGGCCCCAGGAACATGCCCAGGCCCAGCCACTCCAGGATTCTCATGGGCTCAGGGTTGAAGTAGTGCTGGAGCCTTTCGGGATGGTACAGCTTGAAGTAGAGAGCATCTCTGAGGTAGGGCTTGGAGAACCGGGCTGAGAAGAAGTGCTGCAAGACAGAAAATATATCCTCCTCTGGCACGGCATCATCTTCCACGAGGAGGATGTACTCTGGGTTGTACACCAACAGTGACTGCTCGAGGCAGAAGACATAGTCCTGCTTCTCCTTCTCGAACTGGTTCAGGCTGGGGTCAGGATTCTCTCCAGTTCTGTCACGACTGACCACAGGAAAGAGGCTGCTCAGCAGCCTGACATCCTGATGGCTGCTGGGGTCTGACTCCACGTTACAGAGGAGCATGCGGTGCCTCTGGCAGCGCGCCCCACATTTCTGGAGGAGGTGGTGGAAGTGGGAGGCCACTTGCAAGACGTAGTGGAAATCATTCCGCCTCTGCACTGTGATAATGGTGATCAGCAGCATGGGCTGGAAGGCATCATTGCCAGAGGCCTTGGAAGTGTTTGGCATCTGCATCTTCTCAAAGTAATGGAGAGCATCCTGGCCTTCCTGCTGGTTCTGCTCCAGGAACTCCTGGCTCATGGGGTTCAGGTGCCAGTGCCGCAGGTAGAAGTAAGAGTGGAGGAGCCGGTGACAGATCAAAGGTGCCAGCACACCAAAGGTCACCACAGTCAGGGTGAGGAGATGGATGAAAGGGCTGGACCAACGGCACCACTTCCCACAGAGCTGCCAGGCTCGGTGTAACATAACTGCTGCAGAAGGAGGGCACTCCTGCACTGCTCACGTCCTCAATCCTTCACTTCCAATGCATCCTTCTCCCTGGACTCCAGGGTACCACTGGGGCCATTGCTGCCAAACCTGCACAGGTTGTCCAGGTAGAAAGGAAGAAAAAAGAATGGTTACTGAAATAGGAACTGACAGAGAAAACAGAAAGCAGGAGACTAGTCTCTGAGTAAGTCAAAATGCAAGGCTCCTGTGGAATCCCTTGAGGTGGAGGCATCACAGAATAGTCCTAGGAGGTTGAGGACAGATGAGCCGAACTTATTTCTAGCAAAGGACCCCTAAGGCCTTTTTAGTACATAGGAGCTCTGATCTATCCAAGCTCAAAAGGACTTGGTATGTTTGTTACTGTGCTTCAAACATGTAACAACAGGCAAGGTGGATTCGGGATGTGTGGAAATCCCTTTTCGTTAAAGGCACAGAACTTAAGTACCCCTATCTGTTGACAGTGACGTAGTAATGATTAGATTACAGCCAAGAAGAAAAGCCAGATCTCTTGTATCTTAGTCTAGCACATATTGTAGAGACAAACTTTTACCTCTTTGGAGGCACACATGCTTCTCTCCTGCTGCTCACGCACTTCCAAATGTGTGTTTTTTCACTCTCCTCCCTGGAGTGTGAAGCCATATAACAAAGATACCAATTTACTTCACTGAAGGCCTGTGTATGCTAAGGGTAATGTGTGTGTTTATTTCTCTCAGATGTCTTCTCCTCACTATGTGAAATACATGGGCACAGCAACATTAGCATGTTGTAATTTAGCCATGGACTCATATTTCTTATTTAAAAGTGTGAAATTTAGAAGTATATGCCTTTAATTTTAAACTGAAGTATTCACATAAATATATAAATTTTTGTATACACATTCGCTTTAAGCAAATATCCACCTTCACAGAAATTAGATTTTGCCATATCTGCTTCTCTGGCTTCCTTGAACACCTCACTGCCTGGCTGACAAAAGCTTACCCAAAATCAGGGCAGTCAGACTGTTCAGATGAATTCTCTAATGTCAGTAGTCTCACTTTTAATCTACCATTTCATTCTCCCTTTAATTTCGTAGTCCCTCTCTGTAAGAACTGAGTTATTCATGTTCCCCTCACTGAGGTGACTGAATATGCACTGGGTGTTCAGTGCAGAGTTTCTCCAATTTTTACCTTCTGCCTTCAGCAAGTTCCGATCATGAAATGGTGGTTCCAGACCAAAATATTATTCTTTGTCCTCTTCTGCACTTGCAGCCTAAGCAAAGTTGGGTAGATGGAAAAAAATCATGGCTTTAGTCCTCCGTCTCAGAAAAATGGATCTTGTACAAGAAAAGATTTGGAGGACATGGAGCAGGGCCTGGCTCTAGAGATACTTCAGAATTGCCTTCTTTACAGAGGTCAGAGATTTGCTGTTTTTACTATTAGGAGAACCTTTTCCTTCTTGCCAATATGGGAATGTGACAACCATCTATGAAAGGCCTTTTAACAAGATTAATGCAAAATACACAAGAGTTATTCCAAAAATTTTTTAGAGAACAGGCAGTTCATGCTGGGAGATCTCAAACAATCCTTAGATAGACTGTGGCCTCAGTGTTGTGCTCTCTTAGGGCTCAAGATTTAGTGTAATTAAATTGAGAACAGATTTACATGCTGATCCATGAGAATCTGCAGTTTGTTCCCATATAGCTTTCTTTTCCTGTCTGGTTACACAATCCTGTTGCACAAATGCTGCATTGAATTGCATCAGTGAACCTTGTAAAGGCCTTAAAGGTGATGGCTGCACTTCAGCTGCTAGATCCAAGTCTAGAGAGAGAATTTAGGATGTGAAGACCTGAAATCCATCAGATCCAAAGATCTGGCATTTAAATGCATTTATTCATTCATAATCCTGGGCCTTCCAGCTAATCTGTCACAAGCATTAAGAGAACAAAAATATGCAGAATCATATTCTACAGCTCACGCTGTTGAGCCTTGTCTTGAAAGAAGCATCATTGTGGGCACTGTCTCTGAGCCAGCCCCCAAACTTGAAAGTGAGGATCACAGTGGGAAAAGGAAAACTAGAAGGTACTTTAGTTCTCAGGGAGAAAGTTTACTTTCCATCTTCCAGCTATGCTGAAGCTCTCAAGCTACAAACCTATGAGCTGGCAATAAGATCTTGGGATATATATTGAAGCACAATATAGTGCTTCAGAATAGTAATAATTCTTTGAGCATTTCTTCATTAATTTCTTCATTAATAATTCCTGGAGCAACCTGGTCTAGT